>BDDC01002816.1:0-10251 GCA_001662425.1 Chlamydomonas sphaeroides | reverse complement strand
TATGCGGCGCCCGCTTCGCTGCTGGCCGACCGCGAGTCCATGTTCTCCAAGCTGGTCGACAAGACGGGGGTGGCGGCGGCGGCGGCCCTGCGCCGCATGGCCGACGACCACTTCGCCAAGCAGGCGGCCGTGGCAGGTCGCCGCTAAGTTGTCGTGACGCAGCGGAAGCATTGCACAGCATTTCCGAGTGAAGTCGACAATCCGTACATGTTACATAGTATGGTCGGTATGCAGGCCAGCAGGCAGCGCACGCTGTGAGCATGTTGGAGCTGTGAGCGGAAGGGCTATTCGTGTGATCACCGAGTGCGTGTGAAAAGGCTGGTGCTGAAGTGATCACGGGCTTCGTTTTGAGCTGTATGTTGAGCGGGGCAGCCCGGGCTCACTGTACGGGTTTTTTTGCTTCTTTCCATCACGGCGATCACTGTCACGAGTGCGAGTGTACGGTGTTTGTTGCAAGCCATTTTTGTGGGGCACATGGCGGGAGTCGCATGAAGCCTGCGCCTATTTGGATAGCGAGTGCTTGAGCGAGTGCCCAAGCGGTTGCTGGTGGCTGCGCGATGCAAGACTGAATTCCAACCCTAGCAACCCCAAGCGCGCTTGCGCATCATACTGCTTGGCTTGTCATGGCGACGGTTGTAACACAATCGATGCTACACTCCCTGCGCATCGGCTTGCGCCGGCCCTCGGTGCACACATACAAGGGGTGCAGGACGCGGGCGCGGCGGGCCCTGCGGCCTTCCTCCTCGGTCCCTCCCAGCCTTGCCCCGCGCAACCTAGCAGCCCAGCTTGTTCTATGTGCTCGTTGATTGGTGGCGACCCACGTGGTAGCTCCAGCTTAATGGTCGCAAAGCAGTGAAGAAACAAGGCGTCTTGTCTTGCTATAGACGTAGCACGCTCCAGCACAGGCATGACGCGGAGACGCGCCCGCAAGCAGCAGCACGCAGGAGGCTGGGCAAGACACACACCCCAGCTCATCATTGTGCCCCCCCCCGCAGCTGGCCGTCATCATGCATGCTCACGTCAGGGCTGCGCAGCAAGCTGGCTTAGGATAAGCTAGAACGAAGTCAAAGGAGGCTTAGCTGGGGCGGCGCGGACAGGGTTAAAGCGTACTGGCAGAGAGCGGGGTGTGAAGGCGAGGTCGGTGTGAAGGCGGCGGCACCGGTGAAGGCATACGACGGAGCAGGGCGGCTCGGCTGGGCGAAGCCCGAAGCGTTGCCGCGTGCCGGGTGGGCGCATGCCAATCGCCGCATGGGCCCTACAGCTGCAGCTGCCGAGTGAGCAGCGTTAGGGCGTTGATGTAGAAGGACAATGTTGGAGAGCGCGCGAGTGATGCCATGGATGCCATTCTGCAGAAGTAAACTGGGGGGGCCTCTCATGCAAGCTATTCGAGCCTGCTCGTCGCCAGAACAGTATAGGCATGGCGGAGAGGGGCTCCGGCCTTCCAGGTCCCAGCCTTGCCAGGGAACGTATCGTAACCACGACCCTGCGCGACGCTGCACGCCAGGGGAGGCCTGCGCGGCAGCGGCCGTACGCTCAGGTGCTCCCGTGCTTGCTTGGCCCGGAGGGATGACACGATATTCGCTAGTCGAGTATATTGCCAAGACCGCGTGTCACATACAAATTTCCAGCTTCTCGCGGCAGAGTATTGCGATGGCGCTGGGGAGTATTGGCTGTGACACGGGGAGAATCCCGGGGGCCCGGGGGGAGAATCCCGGGGCCCGGGGGGAGAATCCCGGGGCCCGGGGGGAGAATCCAGGGGGGCCGGGGCGAGTATCTGGTTACTCTGGCCCGAGAATCCGGGTACTCCCACGCACTCCCCGGGTACTCCCACGCATGAAACCCTTTGCGCGCCGCATCATCACACGACATGCAGTAGCGGCTCTAGGTGCGCAGCAAGTCCTGGATACGGTTTGCACTTTGCAGGAAGCTTGATGGGGTTCGGCAGGGTACGTGCATGACAGCCAGCCGCAGAGCCTTCACAGTTACGGCGCGTAGCACGTTATGACACAAGAAAGCCGTTATAGCTTGCAATAGGTGACCAATCAACAAAGGAACATCGGCATCGCCTCCCAACATAGCTTCATAGCCCTTGTGGGCGAGCATCATGTATACAATAGGTTTCAGCCATGAAGTTCAGCTACGTGACGGGCTGTAAGACGACGGGCACGCTTGTGCACCACTGGTTCACTCCTCTCAAACGCCGCCGCAGCGTGTGTTGTTAGCTTAGCCGTGTAACGCAGTAACTGTTATCCAAGCTTGGCAGCTCGTCGCGTTTACAAGTTGGCCTGCGTTCGTCTTGGTCGCTCCTTCTCGGTCAGCATACTTCGAAGCTATTAGGCCACAGTGCAAGTACTTTCTATGCACGCACCTGACTGCAATAATATTGTAAAGGACAAGCGACAACGCCTGGTTTTCTTGCATCCCCACAACAGCTTTTCATACTTCAGCCATAACACCATGGCTGCAGCCCTAGCGATACAAATTGAAACTGCTAGCATACATAGCATCCCGCTACAGCGAGTTGTGGACCCGGCGAGCGGCTGGCGACGCGCCATTTGCTGGCGGGCACAGGCTTTGCAAGCAGCGGATGAGATAGCGTTACGTGGGAGTGGAAGAAGCGCCAAGATACTGCTCCTCAATCTGTGGAGCCAGCCCCGCAGCTCGGCCGCTCCGGGTCTTCGGCAGCCTAGTCGGCAAGCGAACCTCTCATGCCACCACCGCCTTCCAGCCGGGGGGCATCGGCCGTCACGCTGGCTGCCGTCCTCGGCTCACCGGCCACAGCCGAGCAGCTGCACGCTCTATGCCACGTGACTGCCGCGCAGCGACGCCCTGGCAGCCTGCTCCGGCGCGGTTACGCGCCTGTTAGCCGACTTGGCTAGCCAGCCGCCGGCCGCTCGTGGCGCAGGCGCCTAGGCAATCAGCGCGGGCGGTTCCCGCCATCTACACCGAGTGAGGCTCCGCGCCCTGCCTGACCGCGTCTGCATTGCCGTGGGCGTGAGTCAAATCGCCCGTCGTCATCGCCGCGGCAACCAACGCCGGTGTTGCGCACGCCAGCGCAGTGGCGGGCGGCCTCCTGCGCACCTGAGGCCAGCCGCCGTATGGCAGGGCGGGCGGCAGCGGCGGTAGCAGGAGCAGCGGCGCTGCCAGCACCAGCAGCAGCGCCAGCGGCGGCGGCTCCGGTGCGGCCGGTCGCTGCAAGCTTTTGAGCAGGCGCAGCGGCAGCGGGAGCGCGACTGCTATGACACACGGTGCGGGCGCTGCTGCGCCTGCCGCTGCTGCTGCTTCCGCTTCCGCTGCGCCTGCCGCTTCCGCGGCTTCCGCTTCCGCTGCCGCTTCCGCGGCTTCCGCTGCCGCTACCGCTGCGCCTGCCGCTGCTGCTGCTTCCGCTGGCCCTGTGCCTGCTGCTTCCCCGGCTTCCGCTGCCGCTGCGCCTGCCGCTGCCACCTTATCCGCTGCCGCTCGCCCTGCCACCGCTGCCCGCAGCGGAGCAGCAACAGGAGTAGCGTTCAGCCACATGGTGAAATGTGTCCTACATCATCTTTTCGTTAAGCCCCTCAGCTGCACTCGCTGCACTTGCCCGCCACGCTTATCGGCCCATCCTGTCCTGCCCATTGTCTCGCAAGCCGATGCAGCCGGGCTGGCGTCAGACCTGCCGGGACCCGCGACGGCGGCTCGCCCTGTGGGCTGCCGCAGCCGCTGGCAACGGCGGTGCAGCAGCGGGGCACGGCGGCGTCCGCCGACGCGCCGGGCCCCATTGCAGCTCGCAACCTGGCGGTGGCCTCCTTCGCTATCTGGCGATGCCTGCTGACCTCATATGCCGACCTTCGGCCACCGGCAGCGCCCGGCAGCGGCCCAACCCTTGACCTGCGATATCGGCTGCACGTGCGGGACGCCGGCTGGGCCCGGCGGCAATGGCACGCGACGGCGGCGGGTCGCGGTGGCAGCGGCTGCAGGCGGAGGGGTCCCAGCGGCAGCGGCACAGGGGCCCGGCCGCGCACAGACTCGCAGCCTCCAGCACCAGCTGCCGGGCTCTCCTCCTCGCCAACTCCGCCTGCACCTAGCGCGCGACGCAGCAGCAGCCGGCGTCGGGCGGCGACGGCGCGGCAGCGCCGGACCCCTGCTGCCCATGCGGCTGCTGTGCTGGTTGCGGCCATCACCGGGGTGGCTGGCACGTGGGGCGGAAAGCGAGCAGCGCGGCCCCAGGCATTGCCGGATGCTTCGCCCCTGTTTCAGAACGACGTTGCCGTTGCGGGGCACAAAGCCTACGTCGCCGATCGACGCGGCGGCTGCGCCTGCCGCCGGCCACGTGCCCCGCGTGGAGTGCATGCTGCGCTGGGCCTTCCGCGAGCCGCGCCGACGCTGCTCTCCGGCTGGGCCTTTACCATGGGATGGTGTTGGCTTGCCGGCTGCGGGGACAAGGTGCTGGCGCTAGCACTGGCACTAGCACTGGCACTGCCGCCAAGCCGCTGCGCCTCAGAGCGGGTGCTGCCAAGCCCGCGGCGCTGCCGGCTTCGGCGCTGCCGGCAGAGCGCGCGCTACGTGCCGCTGCGCCGACGGACCTCACGCTAGAGGATTGCGGCTGCGTGCTCCCGTCCGTGACGGACGCCGTGGACGCTTAGCTGGTTATGGCAGTGGAGGCGCTCTCAGGTTCTGGCGGCGGAGGCGGAGCAGCAGCGGCTTTGGTGTCGCGGAGGCGCGCACGAGCGCCAAAGCAGTCAGGCGCCCTGGCGAGCAGCACTCTAGGCTTTCGCTTGGTCGGACGGGCCGCCGTCACGCTCGCTGCTGCTCGCAGCGCTCGCAGCGCTCGCCGGCGCTGGTGCTGCCGCCCCTCTGCCACCGGGCCCGGGCCCCCGTGCGCTGCGCTGCGCCGGAGGCGGGCTCGTGTGGCGGCGCGGAGGCTGCCGCGCCCAGCTCCCTGCGCGGCGGCAGCGATCCGCTGCGGGCCCTGGCGCCCGCTTGCATTGGCTTGGCTGGTGGCCGCTGGCAGCGCGGCGTCGGCTAGCGGAGGCCCGCCGCCCGCCTGGCGGCCGCTGCTGGCGGAGGACACGGATGTGCCCTGGGCACGGTGGCGGCGGCGGTGCGGCGGCGGCGGGGGCGGTAGCGCTAGCTTGCTCCGGACTGGCATCGCGGGGTAGCGCGTTTGCGGCGAGGCAGCGCGCGCTGCGCGTTGGTGAACGTGTGGAGGCGGTGAGCGCGAGCCTCATAACAGGACGAGGGTGCCGCAACGCAATCTCGGCCGGGACGTGGGGAAGTAGGCATGGGCCCGACGGCGCCTGCTGGCGGGAGCAACATGCGGGGGTTTCTTTCTTTCTGCACCACGGATGGGCATGTGCTATTCTTCGTGCGCGGCCGTGTCCTGTGGTGCCCGTGCTTTAGGCAGGCATGCAAGGTGTGGCGCTCGCTGTGCGCTTTTCGGCGGGGCCTGCCGCCGTGTCCAGCCCTATGCAGAAGGGTTAGCGAGGTCCTGCACGGCTATGAGGCAAGACCGAGTGCCGACCCTAGCAACCCCCAGCGCGCTCGCGCATCACATTGCTTGGTGAGTCATGGGCTCATGGCAGCGGTGGTTGTAACACATGCATACGCTCGATGCTACACTCCCTTGGCGTCGGCTTGCCCCGGCCCTGGGGGTCTGCAAACAAACAAGGGGTGCAGGCCGGGGATGCGGCGGGCCCTGCGGCCTCCAGGTTCGGTCCCTCCCAGGCTTGCCAGGGAGCTGGGTCGCAGCCCCCCGCAGCCGGTCAGCAACCCAGATTTGTATGCTGGTTGCTTGGGGCTGGCTGGCACCTGGCGGCCCAGGTGGCAGCCCAGCGTCGCCCTCCATTCGAAGCACCCGCAGCAACTAAAGCGGGGCGGTTCGACACCCTCGCCCAACAGGGAAGGCGCGGACAGGCGGTGACAACCGCGAAACGCGCGGTCGGGGCGTCGGGCGGGGGGGCCGCATGCGCGTGCAGGCAGGGGGGCGAAGGGTGCCGGGGAAGTTGGCGGGGCGCAGGACGGCGCCTCTTCTTGGGTTGCTGGGCGGGGGCGGGGTGCCGGCCGCCTGGGCCCCTCGGCGGCGTAGTGCTGGGCATATGAGGGTGTGCCGTGCGCGGCAGTGGCAGTAGCAGCGTTGCGAGCGGCTGAGCGAGGCCCATAGCCTATAGCCCACGCCACTGCCCCGACAATCGCAAATTTCCTCTTCGTTCCGCTCCTAGGCCCCTCACGGTTCGTGCCACCATTAGACCTACGTTCGTCATGGTCAGGAATCACCATGCTGTCAAGGTCGACGCTACATGCCTATGCGGTAGCGCTGACCCGCGTGGGCGACATGCTTGCAAAATGTTAATCCTGTTGAAGTCATGCAGCATGTTTGCGAAGTTGATGAGCGCCACTCAGTGCGTGGCCCACCCTCCGGCGGTGCGAGTTCGCAACCGCCGACGTTCCGGTTGGTTAGGCGTTTGGTTACTGTACGGTGTTTCACGGGTTCGTGAATGTGAGATCGAGAGCTACGCATGATAGTTAATTTTTGGTTGGCATTGCAAACCGTTGATAGAGCCTGCAGGGTTAGTCTAGCAGGCGGCGGCGTGCGGCGGTGGTTGGTCGGTGGTTGAGTCGCGGAGGTTCGGCTTGAATGCAAACGCTGCTCGAATCTTTTTATAGAGATAGGAAACGGCCGCCATGTTGGAGGTGGACAGGCCGGCCGGTCGCTCAGGACACCTCGCACACTCGCCAACGGCATTGGCGACTGAACAAACATTGGCGACTGAACCAACAGTATAAATTGAGGCGTGCGCACGCTACTTAGACTATAGTTGTTCGCAGCGGCCCTCCGCAGCCGGACTTGAAGCCGACCGACAGGTCGAGCCTCGAACGCACGCAGCGCGTCGCTCCAGCGACTGCGCGCGCTCTCCAAGCAACGTAGCATCCTACCTACCACGGTGACATCGCACGCAGCTGCGACTAAGCATCCGGCATCGCGCTCCAGACGAAGTTTTCTGAATTTTAGCGTGCGGTAAGTCATCGCGTCGCTTTGCGCGGCACCACCAGTACCCGCTCATCGTCATATTTGTCCTTCACATACAAACAAGAGCGGGATGAGCCTCGCACCCGTTTGCACGCCCTTCAAGTCGGAATCCTCGCGATTGCTTGGCCAAACTGCCGCAAGCAACCAACGCCCGGCCATGTGCATCCCAACCCCACCTCGCAGGAGCACCATGGCTGGCAGTCCACCCGACCCCACCAAGGGGTTCTTCAACAAGCTGTCCTTCGGGTACATGACCAGGCATGTCGGCGCGGCGCGCAAGGGCAACACGCTGGACCCTACCGACACCGGCATGCCTGCTGAGAACCTCGCCCACAACGCCTACGAGGTCTTCCAGTCGCACTGGACGTCAGAGCTCAAGCTCAAGGACCAGGAAGATAAGAAGCCCAGCCTGCTGAGGGCGCTGCGCAAGTCCTTTGGCGGCTACTACATGCTTGGTGGCGTGTGCAAGATGCTGTGGAGCACCTTCGTCATTATGGGTGAGGCTGATGGAGGGGATGGGCAGGCCATGTAAGGGCTCCTCAGCGCGGTCTCAACCGCCGTGAACAACCCCTTCCCCTGCGATCGTGCGGGTAAAACCCTGACAAGCTGGCCCCCCCCGCTTCACGCATGGTTCGCCACAGGTGCCTTCTATTTTGTGCGCAGGTAGGGTGGAGTGGGAGAGGGGTTGTTGGGGCTGCGCGTGGATGTTGTGGAAGGGCAGGGGGACGGGGGGCCGAGCGCGGGTGTGTGCCGCAGCACGGCGGCACGGGATAAGCCCTTTGCAGTCTCCATACTTACTTTCAAGCACACCTAACCTGCATCGCTTAGGCTGCGCTATCCACTCGTTTGGTGCGTTTGCGCTTGCGAACTGTCTCCGCGCAGCTGTTGATTCTAGTGCTAAGCGGCTTGTCTCGCGGACGATTGCCAAAACCTGACACGGCCCTTGCTAATAACACCTGCATTGCCCGACTTGCCCTGGTGTCCGCAGCCTGCTCGCGCACGTCAACGGTATCAAGGATGGCCGCCTGTACTCGACCGAGTATGCCGGCTGGGCTCTCATGGCTGGCTTTACCCTGGATGCCTGGTTTCTGGGTAAGGCGGGATGCGGGTGCCGCAACGCAGCCTTGCGCTCGGCGAAGCCGCTCAGCTCTATCGAAGCTGTCGCGAAAGATGGTCGCAAACCAGCTCCTGCTCTACCATGCTCGGACAATATATGAACGTGACGATCTCACCCATCCTCGTGATGCCGTCCCCAGGCCTGTCCCTCCAGCGCATGGGCTTTATCTGCATGCAGGTCGGCATCCGTGCCCGCGCCGCGCTGGTGCAGTGCGTCACGCACAAGGCCTTTCGTCTCACTTCCGTGCGGGCTGACGAGGCCGCTGGCATTGGTAAGCGCATGGGCGTGACCTGTTGCGGCCGGCCGCCGGCCCCGCCCGCAGCATGTGGGGCCCAACCAATTTCCTCCTGGCGACAAGCGCACTTATGCGCCACCCCGCAGTTAACTTTGTTGCATCGGACGTCCAAAAGATCTACGACGGTGCCATGGTGGGCAGGGGCTAGAGACGTACCTGGCGTATTGCAGCAGGTTGTGAAGCCGTCGTGCATGCGTGCGTGCCCATGCATGTGGTCGCCCGTCCTTGTTGGCTCGCCCAGTGTTCCACTCCTGTCCTGGCGCTGCCCA
The DNA here is from genome assembly GCA_001662425.1 of Chlamydomonas sphaeroides. Taxonomy (NCBI): domain Eukaryota; kingdom Viridiplantae; phylum Chlorophyta; class Chlorophyceae; order Chlamydomonadales; family Chlamydomonadaceae; genus Chlamydomonas; species Chlamydomonas sphaeroides. The sequence continues at coordinate 1,567 of BDDC01002816.1, read as the reverse complement.
CTCCATCTTCCACCCACAGGAGCTGCACTACCTGTGGACCGCCCCTCTGGAGGCCGGCGCCATCCTGGCGCTGCTGGGCTACCTGACCAACGACTCCATGCTGCCCGGCCTGGGAGTCATCCTGCTGGTGCTGCCGCTGCAATATGTCATTGGCTACAAAGTCATCAAGATCAAGCTGGAGAACGCCAAGCACGTCGGTCACCGCAGCGGCATCCTGCAGGAGGTGCTGCCCGCCATCAAGCTGGTCAAGTACTACGCCTGGGAGCAGTTCTTCGAGGACGAGATTACCAAGGTGTGCGCGGGTTGGCGCGGTGAAGTCTACGGGCCCATGAAGGTCGGGCCGTTTTCGTATGTTGCGGTTGTCGGTTGTTGTTGGGCGTACTGTCCATGTGGGTCGGGCCGTCAAAGCGTTGAGAAAGTCTAGCGACATGCGTTGTCAGGGCTGTCTTCTGCGAGCGTGACCCTCTATCCTGCCTTTCCACCTCAACTTTATTTCGCAGGTCCGCAAGCAGGAGCTCCGCCTGAGCTTCTGGAACGCCGTGATGAAGGTCATCAACGTGTCGGTCGTGTTCTGCGTGCCGCCCATGACTGCCTTTGTCATCTTCATCAACTACGAGTTCAACAAGGCTCGCCTGGTGTCGTCCGTGGCCTTCACCACCCTGTCGCTGTTCAACATCCTGCGCTTCCCGCTGGTGGTGCTGCCCAAGGCGCTGCGCGCTGTCTCAGGTGGGGACCGATCCCGGGCCATGCTAGTCGAGCATAGCCCCTGTCCTACCAGCGGTCCTCGCAGCCTGCCATTTTGCGCTTACCCTTCCGCGTGTCCGCCCACCGCAGAGGCCAATGCCTCCCTGCAGCGCCTGGAGGCCTACCTCCTTGAGGACAACACCTCTGGCGCTAACACGGCCGCCAACGCTGCTCAGCGCAACAAGATTTCGGGCACCGCTGGCGCCGTTATGGTGCGTTCTGGGACGTGCGAGGGCCCGGAGCGCATGTGGGTCGTCAGGTCGTGCACAGGCCTGGAGCGCGTGAGGGTCGGGCACCAGCTTTAACTGCAGCCAGGGCCACTGCCGGCTTTGGTTGTCCTCTGACCCTGAACTTCCAACTCTTCCCCGGCCTCCCTGCTTGAACCCTGCACGCGCAGGACAACGCTGTCTTTCACCACCCGTCCAACCCCAACTGGCACCTGCACATCCCGCGCTTTGAGGTCCGCCCCGGCCAGGTGGTCGCGGTGGTTGGCCGCATCGGCGCCGGCAAGTCGTCGCTCATCCAGGCGCTGCTGGGCAACATGGTCAAGGAGCACGGCAGCATGGCCGTGGGCGGCCGCATCAGCTACGTGCCTCAGAACCCGTGGCTGCAGAACCTGAGCGTGCGCGATAACGTGCTGTTCGGCGAGGCGTACGACCAGGCCAAGTACGACGCCGTCATCGACTCGTGCGCGCTGACGCTGGACCTGGAGATTCTGCCGCAAGGCGATATGAGCAAGTAAGCGGGGAAGGGGAGGGAGGGCAGGAGGGATTGGTAGGGCAGGCGAGGGCGCTCAGGTCGCAATGTGTTCGAGGCCCGGCCC
>BDDC01002813.1:0-10258 GCA_001662425.1 Chlamydomonas sphaeroides | reverse complement strand
ACCCCTGCGGGGGTGGGTCGCTTCCGTAAGATGTCCCATCTTAAGCCGAAGGTCCGTTAGGAACTCACAAAATTTACTGCCTTCGGGACCTAACCGACCTAACACTCCCACGTCTCTGGGGTAAATAGGACTGTGGGGCAGCAAGTCCCTTCCCCCCCCCCCCCCTCACAAAATTTACTGGGGAAGCACGTCCCTCACCCCACAGGGGCAACAGAGTGGCTCAAAGCGAATCATCCTGAGTTTTCAGAGGTGCAAGTAAGCAATGGACAATGCAGTTGTTTACTGTTTAAATAGAAGGTTGTCTAGATCTTTGTGTTGATGTGTTTAGATATCTAAAGTTTTATGCAAAAGTTACAAAAATTTTATAATGTAAGTATGTTAAACTCTACAGGTCTTAATGATTCGCCCCTACGGGGCGAGTTTTGGTTAATCCCAAGATTGGTCCCTGTCTTAGCAAAGTTCGGAAAGGAGCACCGAGGACCCTTTCGATATTTCTTGCCCAGAGGGCATGTGAGCACCTTACCCCCCAAGATTACGCAGAGCTTCCCTTATGCGGTGAGGGAGGGACGTAGTTCCTACGGGACACCCCCCAAGAATACGAGGTTGGTGTCCCCTATGGGGCCCCCAAGAATACGGGGTTGGTGTCCCTTGCCCCTACGAGACCTGCATCAGCTGCCCCATACAAAAGCAACCTCACCCCATAACCGGGGCCAGGGAAAGAGCAACATCTTAGCCCTTAAGGGGCAGAGCGAAGCTTTTAATATTGAAGGCAAAAGCTCACACTTAGCTCCTAATATGTCAAGGGGCCAGCAGCAAATGCAGCCTTTTTTTAATTTTACATTTGACAAAGGTCGTTTAAAAAATTTAGTATCTTGGTCTTTAGAAAATTATGGACATTATAAAACAGTCTTCTTATTAGAACAACTAAAAAAAACAGGTTTTGAGTATAATACTAAAGCAGGTGTTTCTTTAGGTATTGATGATTTAAAAATACCACCAAAAAAAAGGTTGTTATTATTAGAAGGTGCTGTGTCAGCAAGACGGGCAATTAATCAGTATGAACGTGGTGAAATTACAGCTGTTGAACGTTTTCAAAGATTAATTGATACATGGTCTCGTACAAGTGAACTACTAAAACAAGAAGTAATTAAGCATTTTGAAGAAACAGATCTTTTAAATCCAGTTTATATGATGGCTTTTTCAGGTGCACGTGGTAATATTTCTCAAGTACGACAATTAGTAGGTATGCGTGGTTTAATGTCTGATCCTCATGGGCAAATTATTGATTTCCCTATTCAAAGTAATTTCCGTGAAGGCTTAACGTTAACTGAATATATTATTTCAAGTTATGGTGCTCGTAAAGGTATTGTAGATACTGCATTACGTACAGCAAATGCTGGATATTTAACACGTCGTTTAGTAGATGTTGCTCAAAATGTAATTATTTCACGTTACGATTGTGGGACAAAAAAAGGTGTTCTGTTAACTGATATGAAAGAAGGCAATAAAACAATGATCCTAGCTCAAAACCGTATTATTGGTCGTGTTTTAGCTCAAGATGTGTATAAACCAGATACTCAGCCAAATAAGTTAAAGACGTCCCCTCTGTTGCCCCTTACAGCCAATATGGGCTCCCCAGAAGGGAAGCGCTCCATCAAGGCAGGGATTGTAATTGCAAAGAGAAATCAAGAAATTTCAACAGATTTAGCCTTTGAAATAACAAAAGTAACAAATAAAGTTTTTGTACGTTCAGTTTTAACTTGTAATTCTCTACAAATTTGTCAATTATGTTATGGTTGGAGTTTAGCACAAGGAAATTTAGTTTCTGTTGGTGAAACTGTTGGGGTAATTGCTGCACAATCAATTGGAGAACCTGGTACACAATTAACAATGCGTACATTCCATACTGGAGGTGCTTTTGCAGGAGCAGCAGATGATGAAATACGTGCATCTTTTAATGGATTTGTGCATTATGATCATGCAATTGCCGGGGTTTTATTACGTGGAATGGATGGTAAAATAATATTTTTAACAAAATATGATGGCACTTTAATTCTAACGCCAACTGACTTACCTCAACCCAAAGGGGGACCTATTGGACACCCCAAAGAATCCGTTAAGACAAATCCTCCGTTGGGGACTTATAAGATCCCTGCTTATACAATTCTTTTTTATCGTAATGGTGAATCTGTCTTGAAAAATACCATTGTTGCTCAAATCACGTCAATAAGAGCAGCTCGTATGTATGAAACAGCTCAACTTGTTATTAACTCTGAATTAGAAGGACTTTTTTATGTAAGAAATGTACGTATCGAAAAAGATTTAATAGGTCCAACTCCTAAATTCATTGGAGATGTTACAAAAGAGGTTCTTGATAAAGATAAAGATAAAGAAGATGTTCTTCTCGAGGGACAAGCAATGGAAGTTGTTGTAAAATCACGTGGGTGGGATTTTGCTTGGGTTTTATCAGGCAAACGTTATGAACTACCTTTATTACTTTCAAAGTATGCTAACGTTGGAGATTATATTACTCCGCAAACTTTAATAGCAAGGTATAATTTAGCCCCCTCGTGGCCCGCTCCCCTCTGGGCTAAAATAGATTTACATACTAGGGTCCGCAGGTCCCCCTACCCATCGATAAGGCCTTTAAACAGACCCGTGCCCAGAAGGTTGCTGGGGTCCGAAGGTCCCCCTCCCATCTTACACAGCACAGCAACCCATCAAAAAAGTAAAATCATTTTTTTTAAAGTTGATTATTTCCAAGGTTGTTTTCGCCACGCCTCTTATATGTCAGGGGGCCTAATGAATATCCGCTTCCCTAGCAACAATAGTCAAGGGGTCTTTGGGAGTCCTGTAGGGGCACATATTAGGGCCGCTCATTCTAAGAACAGCCGTGTCCCTTATGGGGCCCCCAAGAATACGAGTTTGTCCCTTCACAACGTTAGGGGCCATTCCCTTCCCTACGGGAGGGAAAGAAGCCAGGGGCAAGGAAAAGGACAAAGTTCAAATTGGCTGCTGGATAGGGATTGGGAAAAGCCTTACCCTAAACCAAATAAGAGCCGTTTAAACTTAGCATCTAGTTTAACACCTCGAGCACGCCGTAGTAATCTGTATATAATGCAAAGGTGTTATCGCTTTTACGCATTAGATGTTCACTACCAAACACCATGGGGGACAAAAAATCCCTCTAAAAATTATAAGCGTTGGCCACATAGGCGCTACACGGCCCTTCAAGCAGGACCGCTAAAGCATGGTCAAGGGGACCAAAATTTCCTACGGGAGAACACAAAATTAAAGGGGCGTGCCCTTCGTAAGATGTTAGGGACAATTGCATTAAGGTTGTCATGCTTGCAACAAATATTGTTGCTCTGGGCAAATCCTGCTTTAGCTGGCGAAGCGTCCCCAGCAAGGATAAGCCCCTTTGTCCCGCAGGGGGGTCCGATAGGTCCGGTGAGTGGCTTGCAGAGCTCCAAAGGGAAGTTACAGGCTTTGCTTTTAAAAAACCTGTATAAGTCTTCGAATACAAGTATGACATCGGCCAAATCACGACGTTTTGATGTGCCCAAGAGGGGAAGCACATTCCCTCACCCCTACGGGGGGAAGGTTGGTGCTCTCTATGGGGCAGCTGACGCAAGTCCCTTCACTACGTTAGGGGCTCAGCCCCGTAAGATGTCCCATCTAGGGGCAGGCGAAGCCAGTGAGGGGCTAGGCAAGGGCAACATCTCAAGGCGTCTGTTCACATCAAGAACAAAGAAAAAGACAAAATCTCTGGTAAAAAGCCTACATTTCTTTTTTATTCTAAATTCTTCGTCTAAAACTCCCAGCAAGTCAGGTGACTCTCGGATTCTTGAGGGCCCCAAGGACCAAAAAGACTTACCTACTCCAGGGTTAGTCAATGAAACAGGCTTGCTAGATGAAACTAAAGCAGTTCCACCCTGGCCCACTCCCCCTTTACATCTTAACAAAAGAAGCTGCCCTCGTGTAGACAAGTTTTTAGACAAGTTTTTTTCTAAAGAGCTTGTTTGGGTTAAAAACAAAAAGCCACGCTTTTTACCAGAGATTTTCAAACCAAAGTCGGACCAATCAAATGGTCTTGATGGGAATAAAGACCTGCAGTTATTGGCTGTGAGCACGCGTTGCCCTAGCAAAGCTAGGGAAGCACAAATAATAAAGAGCTCCCATCTTACCCCCAAGAATATGCTTCTGGATTTAGATGTAAGGGGCAACACTTGTGTTCTTGGGGGGCGTGCTTCCCTTGTCCAGCAGGGGCAAGGGCAAGATTCACCCCGTGAGAACACTAAGACAAATAGACAACTAGAATTCTTTTCAAAACAAAAAAAAGATATTAGTATATTTGCTAAAAAAGTTAAGGGTATAGCGCCTGCTTTAGCTGGCGGTGCAAAGGAACCCAGAGTGCCAGCCAAGAGTTCTGAAGGAGTTGATGGGACCCGTAGGGGTAGGGTTGGGTTTGTTGTACATACTAATTATTTTTCCCCTTTTGAAGGTGAAGTACTTGCAACAAAACCAACTCTAAAATTTTTAGATTTAAATCCGTTTGTCAATTTAGAAATTGGTTTGTCTTATTTGGAAAACCATAGTATGTCCTTTTCTAGTATGCCTTTAGATGTCCCATCTAGGGGCCCGCAGGGGGGTCCGATAGGTTGTGCTTGCCCTACGGGCAAGCAAAAGAAGGGACAAGCAGACCTATGCCCAGAGGGCAAGGACTTTAACCATACCTTGCGTCCCTTCTTTTCCTCTAAGAAACGGGGAGAAATGTCCAAACTGGAAAAAGTACGTACTAAGAATCTGTACAAAGCAATGTTCTATTATTATCTAGACACATTAAGAAAAACCTACCCATCAAAATCTTTTGCACGTTGTAATAATATTTTAACAAAAAAAGACTATTGTACTATAAATTATAAGACCCCCATAACAAGGTCCCATCAGAGAGGTCCTCACATCTTACACAGGGGTAAGAACAGCCTAACTCGCCTAGAGGATGAGCCCTGGCGCAATTTACCTTATGATTTATTTTCTAAGGGTACACTATTCTCAAAAGTGCAAAAAAATGTAAAGGCACATAGCCATTTGTCTTTTCTAAATAATAAGGGCTCAGTTACTTTAGCACAATTAAATAAAGAAAAGCTCTTTAATAAAGCATATAAAATGAATCTTAAAAATATTTTTTATACAACCAATTCATTGATGCGCCCTAATATGTTGCACCCCACAGGGGGTAAATATAGAAAGGGGTCCAAGATCGGATTAACAGAAAAAAGAAAAGAAAACCTGGGCTATAAAATTAAAATCTTTTTGCCTTCTACAGCTTTATCTAGAACCGCTAACCATAGTTTAGAGTTTATTTCACAGCCTCTAAGTCGCTTCACTACGTTAGGGGCAGCTAGTCCCTCCCATCTTACGCAGGGCCCTTATGGGGTTTGCTTTGTCCCGAAGGGGCAAGCACAAGAAGCAAAGCAACCGAAGGGACAAGCATGTGAGGGGCTAGGCAACAAAGGGGACACCCTGAACCTATTAGAAGCTCGAACATTCCGGGGACTACGAAAAAACCTTGTGTCTTACGCTAGATGGGACATAATGATTACTGTAGCCCCCCAAAACATTAAGACATCTCGACATTATACAATTCCAAGCAATCCAATTTATAATCAAACCCATCTTCAAAAAGCACAACTTAAAGTTTTTACTAAAAATAAAGTTGGTTCGTTTTTTTTAAAAGGGGATAGAGTTTTTAATCAACCAACAACAACGTTTGTTAACAGAGGTAAGAGCTTCTCTAATAGCTCAGGTCATGCTTTGCTTTCCGTATGGGGTGAGTCAAAGCAACCGAGGGACAAAATGGGAGGTATATGTTTGCTTCGGGAAAAGCAAGAGCAAAGATTTTTTTGTCCTCCTAATCAACTTAGAGAGAAGCTGCCTCTCCATAATCCCAACGGGACCGATCAAGACACTCTAATTTACCAAGCCCACTCACTTGACTATATGCGTTCTTGTGCTGTAAAAAAACAACATATAAACAAAACTAAGGGTTATTTTTATCCTCACTTAGATAAATATATTTTTCATTCTAAGCCACCTATCTTACCCCCTCACAGCCACAGCTACCCCTCACACGAAATGGTTGCTGTCCAATTCCCTCAAGATCTGAACCGTCAGCTCAACCTAATGATAGGACCCTTTAGGGGACCTGGAAGGGCAGCTAAATCTGGTCTTTATCTTCCTTACTCCCCTTGGGCTGCTGTTCATAAGACAGGTGACCTTTTTGGGGCAGTAAAACCATTTGCTATCTTAAATACTTCGGCAGCACTTTTAAATATATGCTCACGAAAAAAAGCGCTACCTTGCACTCCCATAACGAGAGGGAAGCGATCTAACTCAGGGTTATGTGATTTACTAGGTGTACGTGGTTTATCTACACGTTTACTGAATTTAGAATTTTATCTTAACCTGAGCGTAAGCTTTATAAAAAATGTTCTTGTTCTAATGCAAAGCAACGCTATAGGAGCTCAGTCTAGTATGTGGACATCTAAATATAGAAGGGGTCAAATCGCTATCCAGCAGCCCTTGTTCCTTCCCTACGGCTACCCCCTCCCATCTTACGCCGAAAGAAGCAACCCTAATTGCTTAGGAGTCCTTACCCCAACCCAAATACGCTTTATGGAGGAGGGATTTTGGTCTTTATCATTTCCCTCTACATTAACTACCGTAATCATTAAGGGTATAAGATCCCTGGCTTCTTGTGCTTGCCCCTTCGGGACAAAGCAACCAAAGGGACAAGCACGTGAGGGGGGTAATGTTAGGGGTAATATGGGAGGTGCTCACGAATTGTTAAGCCAAAATCTAAGGCATATAAAAGTACTTAAACAACCAGGTCAATTAATTCATATGAATAAACAGAAAATAACAATAAGAAAAGGACAACCGTTTGTAATTTCACCACAAAGTATTTTGCATGGAACGCATGGAGATTTTATCCGTCCAAATACACCTGTTATTACATTGGCATATCAACAGTTCACTGCAGGTGATATTGTACAAGGTATTCCAAAAATTGAGCAACTTTTTGAAGCACGTACAACAAAACGTGGTCGTTTATTCCGTGATAATTTAAGTATTTTATTAACAGGTTTATTTTTACATTATTTTGTTAAAAGTACCTTTTTATTATCTTTTGGTTCACAGCCTCTAAGCCCAGCACAATCGATTGATACAGTTCCTTTACACTCAAAAGTCACAGGTGAAAACTCCCATATCGATGGACCTCTTCTTGATTCCTTGCCCAAAGGGCGTGCGAAGCCAGTGACGGGGAACATCTTAGGGAAGTCATCTAGTTTAACCTCGAAAATCTTGTCGTTAGTGTCCCATCAACCTATCAAGGCAAAAGCTTTAGAATGGTCAGTAAAACAAAGTTTTTATAAAATCCAACAAATTCTTGTCGATGGTATATTACGTGTTTATCGTTCACAGGGTGTTACAATTGCAGATAAACACGTTGAAATCATTGTTAAACAAATGACTTCTAAAGTACGTACTATAAACTATACTAAAGAAAAATTTGCAGATTATATGTTTAGTTTAAACAGCATCAATTATAATATAGATTTATTACTTACCTCGCCCCCCAATATCTTGCATACAAAAAAACTTTTACGCACTAGACCAATACTTAAAAAAGCAGGTCGCCCAGGCCCCGTAGGGGCGTATTCTTGGGGGGCCTCACATCAAAATATAGAAGGGGTCCAAGAGAAATACAGCGAACAAATAACACCTGATTTTTCTAAAAATTTAGTAGAAGAATTATTAGAAAATAAAATGGACGGCCTTATTGGCTGTCAAGGTTTATTTCCTGGTGAAATTGTATCTTTAGAATTTGTTCAAAATTTAAATCATTTTTTATTAAAAGACTCTATTGGCTTTGTACAACCAATAAAATATGAACCAATTATTTTAGGTATTACACGTTTTTCATTAGAACTAGAAAGTTTTTTATCAGCAGCAAGTTTCCAACAAACAACACGTGTATTAAGCCAAGCTGCATTGTATAAGAAAAAAGATTTTTTAAAAGGTTTAAAAGAAAATATTATTATTGGTAATTTAATCCCCGCTGGTACTGGATATTTACCAAATCTAACTTTTTAGGTCCACTTGCGATTCCTTAAGATGTGTCCTTGGCTTCGCCTATATGTCCCATCTTAAGAAGCACGGGTAGCTTCCGTAAGATGGGAGGGCTGCTTCCAGCGAAGCAGCCCTTGCGTCCCGTGCTTCCGGCGAAGCAGCCCTGCCCTCACCCCACAGGGACAACTAGGTAGGTTAGGGTGTTAGGTGGGTTAGGAGGCTTTGCCTAGATGGGAGGGCTGCCCCTTGCTTCGCAAGGGGCTGACCGAAGGTACGGGCAGAGGGACACGGGACAAGCAGCAGGTTAGGTGGGTTAGGGCGTATGGGGCAGCTAACGCAGGTCCCTTCAAAAAAAAATGGGATGCTTGCCCTACGGGCACAGCAAACCCCACAGGGACTCAGCCCCTACGCTCCCATCTTAAGAAGCCCTAACCCTTCCCCTACGGTTGCTTCCTTTCCCTACGGGAAGAAGCAGCCGAAGGGACACGCAAGATGGGAGGGGCAAGATGTTTGCTGTGCCCGTAGGGCAAGCACGGGCTAGGGGCTTATAGGGTCCTAACCCACCTAACCTAACACACCTTATAAGTAGGTGCACAAGGCTGCTTTGCTGGCCAATTCCGTAGCGGGTTCTCTAGGTTCCTTGATGGAAATAAAGAGAGTCTCTCTGTTCAATTGAAGCTCTTTGTTCCTTGCTTGTTTTTTTGGGATAGATATGTTAAAATATAAAATAGAGAAATTAGTGTGGGTCGATGCCCGAGTGGTTAATGGGGGCGGATTGTAAATCCGTTGACGTCGTCTGCGTTGGTTCGAATCCGACTCGACCCAAATATATATTAATAAAGGCTGTTTCCCCCTGAATAAAAAGGGCATAGCCTCTACTGTGAGAGAGCAATCTCGCCCTAGTATGCCCCTTAAGATGTTGCTTGCGTTAGGTCCGATAGGTCCGCTAGCTAGAGCTGCTAAGGACGTCACGGAGTTCCTTGCTTCTTAAGATGTCCCATCTTACGCCTTGCGAAGCACGGGACAAGGGTTGTTTTTTGGACAAGTGGCGCTGCAATGACTCTTATTTTTTCTTAGCACTTTTTAGGCTTGCCCGAAGGGAGCGTTTAGTTGACAAAAAAAAGTAAAAAAGATATAAAAATATTTAGTTGTATTGTAATGGGGCGTCGCCAAGTGGTAAGGCTGCGGTTTTTGGTACCGCCATTCGCAGGTTCGAATCCTTCCGCCCCAGTTTTCTTGTTTAACGCCTATAAGGCGCTTAGCTCTTCACTCATTAAAACCATCAAAATGTCACCACGTCCCCTCACAGTAGGTTATAGTTAGGGCATTTAGGTTGGTATGTTCAGTGTGCTGCCCTTGTGGGGCAGCTGTCCCTCGGTCCTACGTAGCAGGTCCCTCACATCATGTCCCACCTAAAGCGTATAGGGTCGTCCCTGTGGGGCCAGCGAAGCAGCCAGAGGGGTGTCCACGGTGCTTTGCTTCTTTCCCTCACATCTTACAAGCAGCCCTAACCCACCTAAAAGAAAGACTCCCTAGTCCCTAACCTAACCTGCTTCCCTCACATCATACGCGTCCCTATGGGGTGAGGTACAACCCCTACATCCGTTAGGGGCACAGGGGCAGCGTTAGGTGGGTTAGGGTCCCTTCACTACGTTAGGGGCAGGCGAAGCCAGCACAGGGGGTAGCACCCATGCTAAGCATGACATCACTCCCATCTTACGGGTTAGGCACCCCTCACAAAATTTACTGGGGAAGCAAGGGAAAGAAGCACTCCCTAGGCTAGGGGCGCGTTAACCTAGAGGAGGGTGGCCATATTGGTTTGTCAAATAAATTAAACTTGTAAAGAGGTAAAATAACCAAACGATTTAACGTTTCTAGTTGTGTCAGGGCAAAAACACATTGTTTTCACCAATCACATCTTGATGTACTTTGTATAATATAAAATATTCATGGTACTAACTTCCGTCCGCTCTCACTAGGTAGGTTAGGTTCTTAGCTCATTAGGCGCCCCTAGTATGTCCTTAATATGTTGCCATAACCAATATGGCCCCTACGGTTGCCCCTTGTCCCTTCGGCTGCTTCTTAAGATGTCCCATCTTACGCCTTGTCCCTTCGGCTGCTT
>BDDC01002812.1:0-10278 GCA_001662425.1 Chlamydomonas sphaeroides | reverse complement strand
CGGGGGTCGGGGGTCGGGGGTCGGGGGTCGGGGGTCGGGGGTCGGGGGTCGGGGGTCGGGGACCGGAGGCCGGGGGTCGGGGACCGGAGGCCGGGGGTCGGGTACCGGAGGCCGGGGATCGGGGACCGGAAGCCGGGGGTCGGGGACCGGAGGCCGGGGGTCGGGGGCCCATGGTGCACGGGCCCGGCGGGGCCCCACACGGCACATGGGCACACGCTGCTGGCTCGCTGCGTCTGCCGCCCGCACACGGCTGCGCCACTGTACAGGAGATGACGGGGGCTGCGAACTACGTACGATGACGATGATGCAGGTATGGTGACACAGACGGCACGCATGCGTGTGGGGCCATGAAAGGCAGGCGCTGGCACTCGCTGCTGGCCTAGCTTGTGGCACACACGCCAGCCTCGCGGCGGGGTGGAGACCCACCCACGCAATCCTTCAAAGTGGAGTTGTAGGCGTAGCCGGCCGGGCAGGAGCAGTTGAAGCCCGGGAAGCGTGTGGCGTCGGTGGTGTTGAGGTCTGCCAGCGTGAGGGAGGCAGGCAGGCGGTTCTCTTGTCAAGAAGGACAATAAGGCCCGATCACAGCGTCGGCTGGGGCGAGCCGTCTGCGCGGTGCGGGGTAGGAGTCGGAGGGGCTGGCCTCGAAGGCGACTGCCGGCAGCGAAGCCTACAACCGACCTGCCCCAAGGGGCAAGTGCAGCTCCAAGTGCAAGGACGGCAAGGGGAGGAGCCCACACGCCTAACACCCGGCCCGGCCCGGGCCGGGCCGGGCCGGGCCCAGCCCGACCCGATCCGATCCGGCCCCGCCCAGCGCGGCCCAGCCCGGCCAAAACCATACTTGCAAGTGGAGGGCCCCCTTTCCCGCCTCCCACTGGGTCAGGAACACGGATGTCACCGCCCGCCCCCTCCCGCCCTAGCCCGCTGCAGGCCACCCACTGGTGCAGGTGCCGCGCTTGCCGCAGGGGCCCGGGTAGGGCGCCAGGCACCTGGAGGGTCGCGGGGCGAGGCGGCGGGGCAGCAAGATGAGATCCCAGGGAGCCGGGAAGCTGGTGCCTAGATGGGGGCAGCGGGTTGCCTGGGCCCCTGGCAGCAGGTGGAGGGACGGTGCAAGGGCCAGGTACCCTCCAATGACTTCTACGCTGGTTCTAAGTAACAAGGGCCCAGGCAGCCGGGGGCGGCAGCATGAGAGCGCCGGGTGCAAGCGGAGTGGGCACTCCGGCAGCAGCGGGCGTGAGCGGAGGTGGATCCAGGCTGCTGGATTCGTGTGTTTAGTTGCAGCAGATCAGCAATGGCCAAGTAAAGAATGCGGCGCGGCAGCCCTGTGAGGCCCTGCAGAGCATCTTAGAGCTGTGTTCCACACAGCTCTAGTCCTGCAGCGAGGCCAGCGACGCCAGGAGGAACTTACTCGTTGATGTCTGGTGACGGTAGATGGGCCAGAGGCGCAGGTGGGGGAGAGGGCCGGGGCGGGGCGACAGCTGAGCAAGGCGCGCAGTGTGTGAGGCAGGCTCAGGTAGATCTGGTCTTTAAGCAGGGTGTGGGGCAGGCTGGTGGGTCCGGCGTACACAGAACAACGCGGCCGCTGCAGAGCATCAACAATTGATAGTGGCGGCGGGCAGCAGGGCCAAGCAAGGCATGTAGCGTGTGCGTATGGCACCCTTGTTTCGGAACAGCGCCAAGAAGACCCTACCCGAGCATGATTTGCTGGAGCTGATGAAGGTCTGTCCGGCAGGGCAGACGCACTTGAAGCCTGTGGGCACGGCAGCAGGCAAGAGGATGTATGTATGGCGGATGATGCGGTTGATGCGGAGGTCGTGTCACACACGGCCGCTTTTCAGAGGCCGCGACAGTGGTGGCCAGTCACTGCGTCACCAGCGAGCGCACGACGGCGACCGCACCAACGCACCTAGGTACGTCTGCCGGGGGAGCGCGCGATGGCGCCAAGGAACGTGGGCGACAAGGAGGGCCAAGTTCAGTACTCGCAGGTAGGTGCGAAAGCGGCATGATGTAGGATAGATTTAGGAAGCCTCCGCCTTGCACTGGGCATTGCACTCGCTGTCGCCGCCGAAGCGCATACGCATGAGCTCGGAGCGCATGAAGCGACCTCAGTGTATGTACGCACCTCCTCGCAGCTCGCAACATCACCGCATGCAAATGTCGTGCACTGCGTCAGTGGCTCTGAGGGTACATGCGAAGTCCGTCGCGCAAGTTCAAAGTCGGGTGCATTGTGCTCGCTCGGCGGGCCACCGCCGGTCTCACCGAATAATGCAGGTGGAAGCTGTGAGCTTGCGAGCTGCAGTGATACCAAGACTAATGTAAAGACCGCAAGGGAGGTTGCAGCGCGTCTCATTGTGAGTAGTGCAGCAGCAGCGCGGCGATGCGAGATAACCTAGCTAGACATCTATATGTGGTTGCATGTATATAGAAGGTGCAGCATCGCGTGAGACAAAAGTCCGTGGTCTTCGTCAACCGTTGTGACTATTTTCTGAAACCAGGGGACCCATTTTCTCCCCTGTCTGAAACCACGTACATGCAACCTGCAGGTGCCATGTACATAACACGCATGCACTGCGTCTTTTTTCCCGGGGGCCGCCTTAATGGGCCAATAAGGAGGCGGAATAAACGCGTATAATTACATGTTATCGGCCAGTCCATACCTTGACCCCACTTATCCCCCTCCCCTACTTATCCCCCTCCCCTACGCATCCCCCCTCCTCTGTTTATCGCTTCTTTCTGTCTGTAGCCGGCGGGCGGGTGTTCCCCTCTCACCTCCGCGCGACCCGCCGTTTCGGAAGCCCAGCAGAGTGCTATGCATGCTGGTGGCGCATAAATACGCCGCCGCTGCTGTGATGTACGACAAATCGTGATGCGACGACATGGCTTCGCAAAGGAGACCGGTCCACAATTGCGGCGGTGCAGAAATAGAAATAGAATTGGAGGTACATACGGCGAGCTTGACTTGCCGTGATCTGAGGAGGTAGGGCGATCAGGTGGGCCGAGGCCCCCTACGCGCCCTGCCTGTCCCCCGGCAGTGCAGAACAAAGCTGCTTGCGTGCCGTGGCGCGGCGACATGCATCTTGGTAACTCCAGATGCAACTACTTGAAGCGGGTGCCCCTCTGGCGGGCCCACGTCCTGCAGGTATGGGGCGGGCCCGGTGGCACGCCATGCTTGACCACCTAGCCGCCGTGCAGAGCAAGGTGTATGTACATTAGGTAGGACGGCGTTCTGGTGGTGGGCACTTACGCGGATCACATGGTTACGGACACGGTGCTGCCGCCTTTGCTTGCACATTCGCATTATCTTTACAGGCAGGCGGGACCCGACAATAATAATTATGACGCCGGGCGGATTTACGCCCGGGCGTGCGTTTAATGGATGTCCTAGGGTGATGACCGTATCCGCCACACACACACACACACACATACACATACACACACGCACGCATGTGAGTTTCTGTTGGCGCTGGGTGTGGCGGGGACGCCACCACGCACTTCAAGGCATGGCTGCCTATAGGTAGCTACCTGCTTAACACCTTGCGGGGATTCACAACTTGCCCGCACCACCCAAAGTGCCATGAATGCCTAGAGCGATAATGCAAGTTTACGAAGGGCCTGGCGCAGCTGCTTCTGCAGAAGCAATGCAATGCAGCAGTGTAATAAGCTATCTGCAGGTACTGTACATGGCAAACAAAGCCACGCCAGCTGTGTGTAGACTGAAGCATGCTGCTCAATTGCATGCACGGGCTGGGCAGCGCACATACATCATTCCTGGACGACGGGTGCTGTGTGAGCATTGCTGGCGAAACCGCAAATGTGCAGCGTCCAGAGCGGGGGCGCCACGGTGCCAGCCACGAGCCAGTTGTGTTACACGCAACGCATGCAGACCTTGCTTGGGCGCCCCGTGCTAACTGCAAGCCGAATACATACACCTTGTTGTCCGTCTGGCACGCCAGCAGCCGGTGTGCCGGCCCCTCCTCGTTACACCCACCACAAAGAACGTGCCGGGCGTGCCGTGTCTCAAATACCTTAGTCTGACTTCCACACTGTTCCTTACAACCAAAGGTATTATTCAAGCAAAGAGCACGAGACGTCGTGGAAGACTAAGAAAGCAAGCAAGGACGCGAGCGAGAAACCCCCTTCACAACCCAGCAAACAAGGTACGTAGGGCGGGACCAAAGCATCCGCTTCCACTCACAAACGTCGCCAGGCTGCATTTGCCATGGGCGCTGAGTTTACCAGCGAGGGCATGGCACAGGTCAGGCACACAAGTAGGTCGCATCGTCAAAACAATAAGAATATGTGCAGCAGAAGCCGTTTGATCCAGCTAGCTGGTATAGCTGGGGCTGACTGGGTAGGGGTTGATTCAGCCTTCGCTCGATGGTGAGGCCCAAACTGCAGGGCAGGTAGGGCCGTGGCAAGCAACGACGCAATTAAGACACATGGATGTGAGGCGTACCAACGGCCGGCATGGCAGGATATGTAGCTAGGCCGAAAAAGGTATGGCAAGTGCAGCCAAGTAGCACAGGCTGGACACCCAGCAAGGGCTCGCAAGGGCCAGCCAGCCACGGGTTGCCCCTGTAATGACGATAACAACATTAATAGCGATGCACGCGCTGAGGTTTACTCCAGCGTGTGTTAAGGGCAGGGAGCGGCTGGATGAGGAGGGCAAGTGCGCCTCTGGCCCGGCACGGGTTGCCACGAACAGACGCCGGCTGAGCATCGCAGTGGGACTACTACTGCGCCAATCGCATGGAACATCACTCACTCGGTTTCGGGGTGAGGGGACGGAGCGAGGTGGCCGGAGAGGCTGCGGCTACACAGCCATGCGCCCAGCGACGGTGAGGGTCACACTGCGGGTTCGTTGGCAATGGCGTGCATGCGGGTCGTCATCAGCAGCGCAGATCAACAGTCGCATTATTGGCGAGCAGCTCTGTCATGTGCCCGGCAGCTGTGTTAGTGCGTAGGTTGCTGTCTGCTACATAACACCTGATGCCAGAGATGCCATTCCATGCCACAAAGCTGTGCAACCAACGTTAGTTGTTATGCCCAGACCCCGCTAGCATGTGTCTTGATTATGATTCTATTGATGTATCGAAGATACGGTTATATCGACACATACATCACTCTGTTGATCAAGATACGAGGGCTGCCGATGACGCAACACCACCCGCCTGTAGATTGTGGCCGTGACGTTGCCAGACAAGGTCGACGTGAAAAAGCGCCACTCGCCGACCTGTGCCGCAAACAACGAGCGCTGAGTGAGAAGCGCACAAGCTGGTGTGGATTGTAATGGATGCACGGTATTGGCGGTACATATCCTGCAAGATCCATTGTAACAGGAAATACGCTGTTCGCACCGGGCTCTTGCCGACCCATGCCGCGTTAATGGTGTAATCAATTCGTGGGACGGTGATGACGGTGCCATTGAGCAGGGTCATGATGAACGTCTTGGTGGTGTCGCTCCGAATGATAGAGGTATGGGTGCCGTTGATTGCAGTGTCCGCTCCGTAACCCTCCCCAACCTTCATGGTTGAGGAAGCAAGGGCCAGGACGCGGTCAGGCTAACAATTCCATCTCCGGGTCAGGCAGGGTAATTAGGGCAAGGCGATTAATGGTGGTAAGATTTACGTCCTAGGTCGATGATTGCGCGATGGCTATGGAACATGACAACGCCGATGGGCAGCGCCCTGCAGCGATTGTTGCTTGGTGTCTACGGCTAGCTATTGCAGATGATGTTCGTCCCATTCCGTCATTCCGCACCATGACACCGTTTGTGGCTGTCGGCGATCTGAGCGACCAGAATGCGTTGGTCTGAAACCAACTGCGGGGTGCACAGAGGGGTGCCACAGGCCGCCTTACATTATTATTAAGGGTTGGCTGGTGGTAACAAAGAGCTTGGCGGATCCTGCGACAAGCGTGTAATGTGGCTGTGGCACGGATAAGGACTATACATCTAGAGTTTCGTTTGACGATGTACATTATTATGTACAGGTATATGGAGATCTTAGCCATGCACTGCTGGCTCACCTGTAGTACATGTTGACAGTCATCGTAACCTGCCGTGTGTGTCAGCGCAGCAGGGGCAGTGTGCGGCATGTGGCAGCAAGCACGCGTCAAGCCATGCCATGTCGTGCCGTGATTGGTGACCACGACTTGCTTGCTTGTGTAGCTGGAAGAAACTGAACACTGGACCCACTGCTGGCGGCGAGCGTTGAAAGCTTGCGCAGATGGATGCAGACCTGACCTCCCTCAGCCAAACTGACTCAGCCAGCCCCATCAAGCAGGCAACTCCGTCGATTATGCTTCCTGGCATAGCACTGCAAAACTATGCGAAGCAGCACACCAGCGCACCTGGTCTACAGACCCCACAACACAGCTGCCGAGGGCGGGGCAAAACGTAGGGAAGCGCATGAGCGGTAAGGCATGAATGGGGAAACTTGGCCATAGGCTGTTTGCCGTGTGAGCAGCAGATAGGCCACCGAGTGAAATTGCTGGGCATGGGGGCGGAAGGTGGTGGCAGCAGCAGCGGACAAGCTTGGCTGTGCGTGGTCTGGCTGGCTGGCTGCTCTCCAACGAATGCATGCTCGCGTGTCTGGCTGCCTCCGTCGACACAAGAGCTGCCGTGCGTGCGGCTGCGGCTGGCCGGGCCTGGGCGTATGGCGGGCCAGCAGCCAGCCGGGTGTGCTTAGGTAGGCAGGCAGGCAGGCAGGCAGGCATCAGGCAGGCACAGGCTGGCAGGCGGGCAGGCAGGCAGGCAGGCAGGCAGGCAGGCAGGCAGGCAGGCAGGCAGGCAGACAGGCAGGCAGGCAGGCAGGCAGGCAGGCAGGCAGGCAGGCAGGCAGGCAGGCAGGCAGGCAGGCAGGCAGAAGGGCTGCTGTGTTAGGTGTTGCTGTGGTAGGTGTGGTGCTGCGTGCTGTGTCCGGGAGGCTCTCCAGGAGGTAGGCTCCTCCTGGCTGGGTCCACAGCGGCAGCCGTTATGCCTTGCCCGTCGACTAGGATGCGAGGTAGGGCTATGCTAGTCCAGATCCTTGCGGCTCGCTTACTTGGGGCCCGGCTATTCCTATCTGGGCAGAAGGTGTAGCCGAAGCTAATGTTGGAACATACATTGCGTTTAAATAATATCGATCGTTGGCTGCCCACGATTATTCTCACCTGGATGGGATGGTGAAGTTGTAGTCGAAGCGGGAGCCAGTGTTGATGAACACGGGTCCGGGTCCGGGCCACGAGACGGAGCAGCTGGGTAGCGGCGGCGGCCGGGGTGGTGGGCTCGGCGGCAGTGGTGAAGGCGGGGGGCTGGGCCAGTCTGCGGGTGGTGGTGGTGGTGGTGGTGAGGAAGGTGCCCGAGGGGAGGGAGCAGCAGGTAGTGTGGGAGGAGATCCTATATCGGCGCTATGGGCTCAGATGCCAGGGCTGGTGTGTGCAGCAGGGCCATGCCGTGTGCGCCCTTATGTGGTCCCGCTGCTGCCGTGTGGCTGCAGGCAGAGAGAGCGAGTGGTGAATAATGGTGTATGTGAGGCCGACGCGGGCGTATGCCTTGCCGTGCAGCAGCGTGTCAGTGCGTGGGAATCATCATTGTTGTGTTGCGTTGGTGAGCAGGGTGAGCAGGGTGCGTACGGGCGCCAGCCCTCGCAGCGAAGTCGATCGAGTCGATGCAGCCTTGCTTTCGAATGACGAATCTCGATACGTGGAATGCATAGGCTAAGATACGCGGGCTGGCATGAGGCGCGCGCTCTCATGCCTGCTGTGCGGGGGCCCGATCGCTACGTACGCTACGTTGCTTGGCGACTTACATGGGGAAGGAGGGGAAGGGGGCTGGGCAAGGCTGCCCGTGACCGTGAGGGTCAGGCTGCGGGGCGGCAGTGGTGGGGGGGAAGGGCAGGGGTCACGGCGCGGCAGCAGCGTGTTGGGGGCATGCATTGACCTGTTCTGCCAAAAGGTTGCAAAACAAGTACTTGGAATGTGTTGGTCGGGCGTGCATGCCCAGCGAGCTAATAATCGTTGCATAGTATCACGACGTGTCGTGTTCGTTGGTGTTGGCAAAGTTTGTGTAGCGGAAAGACATCGCCAAGCAAGGCCAGAGCGTGGGCAATGGTACTGATCAATGAGTCTTGACCCATGCATTTGGATGAGCAAGGAGTACCAGAGTACCATTCGTGGACACGAGCACTAACCATACACGCGCTATACCCTAGTGCCGACATCTGCTGCACGTTGCCTCTGCTGGCCGTGTGCCGCAGGCACCCACCCGTAGACTGTGGCGGTAATATTGTCAGGCAGCAGATTGGCCCAGAAGCGCCAAATCCCGACCTACATCACCACACGGGAAGTGAGCGGTGTGCATGTTTGTACTTATATTTGTGGAAATCGCTGAGAATGGACCTGCATCTGATGTTCTGAGAGAGAGAGACTCTACAAAAGAAAACGGAAAAGGAAAGAGAAAGGAAAAGGCAAGGCAAAAGCCAAAGAGAAGCAGAAAAAGGAAAAGCAAAAGGGACGAGCAAAAAAGCTCCCAGCCCCTGGACAGCACCACTTCTGTGTCCTAGAATGACACAACTTGCATCTATGCACATGCCCAATGTCTTACCGGGTTTTTTCCAGTCCAGTCAGTGTTGTAGTTGATTCTTGTGTAATTGATTGTTGTTCCGTCAAGCTTGGTGACGCTGGTCACTATGGTGTTTCCCACCATGGTTGCGGTGTGGGTGCCATTGATTGCGCTCTCCACTGCACTGCCTTCGGCAACCTGTTGCCGAGGCCAGGGTCCGCACCGTCACGCACGAATGTAATTATATATTGCAGGGGATTATCATATAAACGACATTCGGCAAGACAACAAACTGCACCAGTCAACTTACGAAATGTGAGCCCCCAACCGTGGCGGTTGGCGCATACAGAAGCCAACGTCCCGGATACGCCGCATTCGTGAAACGACTGCACGGGGGTCCGTGAAGGCCATGGGATCAGACGTATGAGACTATGAAGCTCTTGCACTCGCGTCGGCGTGCGAGTTATGCGAGTAAGCGAGGCTGATCAACGTGCTCAGCAGCGTGCGCATGTATGGCCAACGCCGCATGTTAGCAAGTAACGAACATGCGACGCAGTTTACGACGGCCACGCAAAAATCCAGACTGCGGTCGGTGGGCCAGATGACTCACTTGTAGTACATGTCGACCGTCACCTTGACCTGCCAGAATGTAGGTGGGGCAGCACACGCGTGCACATGCGGCATGCAGGCATGCAGCAGCAAAGCGGTGCAAGCAACATTAGGGCAGGATCCGTACATGTGCGAAAGCTTGGGCACGCATAATTTCCAGCCCAAACAACTACATGAAAGAAGCACTGTGTATGTTCGTTTGTGTGCATGCTGTCACACCCCCACAAGACGGGCAGCATAACAATCCTAACCCCAGTGAGCCTCGCAGCGGCGGGCTTGCTTGGTTAACATCATCGATCCCGAAACACAACCAAAGCAGCAACCAAAAATGCACGGCCTGCATATGCCCACCTACCTCCGTGATGGCCCCCACCAGGCAGCTGCGAGCGGGCGGGCGGGCGGGTGGGAGGTATGTGCCGTGCATGGCGGTACTTATGTGTAGCAACGCACAGTTTGCAAGCTCCGGCCCAGGAGAGCGGGAGGGAGGAGAACTCGGTGACAGCAGCAGCGGGCATGCACAGGTGTGTTCAGAAATAGGAACATACAGCAACACCCGACCCGCGCGTGTGTGTGTGTGTCCACAAATAGGAACATTCAGTAACACGGCCCGCGCGGCACGCGCTGGGTTGATGACGCATCCATCGGTCGCGCATATGACGCAGGGATGCGTTCAGATGCACCCGCCGGTGCGAAGAACGAAGCCCAGCGCCGCCTCTAGCTAAAGAAGTCGGCCCCACGCACGCCCGTACAGCCCCAAGGTGTGTTGGCTGGTGCTGCCGGCCTCTGCTTGGTCTCCAACCACACAGCAGCACATGAAAGCCGCATACGCGTCGGCATCACCCATGACCTGCATGATGCATGCTTCTTTGCAAAGGTTCTATAGTAATCAAGCGCTTTATGGGAGCAGACCACACCTGTTTTGTTCCGCTCTATTATTAATGTGGTACTAACGTGTTACTGATGTGTTACTTAAGATAAACACGAACACACCTGGACGGGATGGTTAAGTTGTATTCGAATCGGGTGAGGGGATTGATGACCAGGGGGGCGGGGCCCGGCCATGAAACGGAGCAGGTAGGTGGGGGCGGCGGCGGCGAGGGGGATGGCGGTGAGGGGGACGGCGGCAACGG
>BDDC01002811.1:0-10286 GCA_001662425.1 Chlamydomonas sphaeroides | reverse complement strand
GACAGGTGGCGGCGGGGGCGGTGGGGGAGGAGTCAGGGGCGGTGGCGGCGGCGGTGGGGGCAGATGAGGGGGGGCAGGGGGCCGAGTGGCCGCCTCGGGGTGGTCGGGCTCGGGCTGGGGCGGCAAAGCTGGGGGCGGCAGGGTGGGCGGCATCGGTGTGTCGGGTGGAGCGGGTGGCTCGAAGCGGAATGCGGGCGGCGCGTACAAGGATCCCGATATGATGACCCGGTCGCGGCTGTTGAGCAAGATGGGGAAGGCCTCGCCGAACAGCAGCAACGACACGGAAGCGTAGATGTCGGGGACCTCTGTGCCCTCGGACAGGAGGCCACCCGTGATGGCCACGAGGTCATTGTTGATCGAAGCCTGAGGGCGCGTGGGCGTTGCGGGGTCAGCAAACTCAGTTGCGCGCGCTGCGCGTGTCTATCTGCGGGCGCCGGCCGGGCCAGGGGCATCCGTCGGGCTTGGCTGGGCAGCGAGGAGCGGAGAGGAGACTACTGTGCATCGTCGTCACAGCTATGCGCATGTGGCCGTTACGCGTGCTCGGTGCTTGACGGGCCCTGCCTCCCTGCGCTCACGTCAAAGCGGTTTGCCGTGGCGCCCAGGACAACCTGCTCGGGCGTCAGGGGCGCAGGTGGCGGCGACGGCGGTGTGCCCGGCACGTCGGCCGGCGATGATGGCGATGGCGGTTGCGGTGGCGGCGCCGGGTCGAGCGACGCACTATTGCTTGGGTCTGCGTTGGAAGTTGGGAAAGCTGCTGAGCCCATCCATAGACGAGGACAGGTGAGGTTGGCTGCACCCCAGTCGGCCCCGCCCGCCGCACACCGTCACCCCGGAGCCCGCCGCTCGCACTACTCGCACCCCGCCGGCCCTTCGTTCTCTCATCCGCCCCGTCCCGCCCCCTCCCCTCCCCGCCCACCTTCTCCCAGGTACACGACGTTGAGCACCATGTCCGGGGTGACCCGTGGGGGGCAGGGGTAGGGCAGGAAGGCGCTTGGCTCCTCGGGCGGGCTCGAGGGGTCCGCAGCCAGCGCCGAGTAGCTGCAGGTGGCCAGCCGCGGCAGGCTCAACATGGAGTAGCCGGTCAGGTCGGCTCGGCTGGAGTGGGAGTACGCCAGCGGCACAAGGCTTGCGAGCCGCATGCGCGCAAAGGCAATGCTCTGGCGTTCGGCAAGGCTACCCTCGGACGCGCAAAGCTCAACACGAAGCGGCTCGGCAAAGGCCGAGCCGCCGTCGTCGTCGTAGTCTATGTCAGAGGTTCCCGGCGCTGTGAGGCACATATGGGCCAGCATGTTGAGCCCAATTGAGCAGGCCACAATGATGAATCTGTCACGGCAAGAGCGGGCGGGCGTGGTATGGGGGATTGTTGCACCCAGCCGCAGGACGCGTCCGTTGGATGTGGTTGGTGGCCGGAGACAGGCCAGATATAAGCAGGTTGGGCCGTGACACGTGTGCGCGCCCACCAGGAGCGCAATGCAAGCCGAGAGCGAGGCATTCCTCACGCCCCCTTTCCACCCCGAACCTCTCACTCTTGGTCGCCGCTCGGCCGTACATCCCACAGCTGGTTCTCCGAGGGTGACAGGTACCTGGTGCACCGCTCAAATGCCACCGACCCATTTGGGGAGGCAGTCAGGCAGGCGCCACGGGAGTCACGGATACTGACCCAGGGGCGCGCTGCGGCGGCGAGCGACGGAGGGCGGGAGAACAGCCGGCACGGCAGCGCGATGTGCGTCAGGCCGTAGCAAGGGTCAAGATAAGGTGGGGCCAGGCCTAGCTGGCGTCGCGCTGCGTACCCTCTGCCGGCAGAGCGCGAGCCCTCACCTGGCGGCACGGGGCCCTGCGGGGCCAGGGGCGGCGGCTCCGCGGGGGGCGGGATGTCAGGTAACGGCATGTCGGGCGGGGGCGCATCCGGTGGCATCATCACGGGTTCAGGCCAGTCAGGAGGGGATGGGGTTCGGGGCGGCCGCGGTGGAGGCGGGGGCGCTGGAATCCGGCTCGGTGGTGGCGGTGGAGGTGGAGGCGGCGGCGGAGCCAAGTTGGGCCACAGGGGCGGGGACATGACAGGTTCTGTGGGTGATGGCGGAGAGTAGTCAGGGGCGTAGTCCGGTTCAGTCGGTGAGGTACGGGAGAAGTCGGGTGGCGGCGGGGCATCTGCAGCGCAAAGGCCCGGCACAAACACAGCAGCCGGCGGCGGCAGAGGTGAGCCCAGCCAGCCGACCCATGTACCGGCTGGCTGCCTACGCCTTTATTTCTAGCGTGTCCGTGCTGCCTCTTGCTGGGCATCATCGTAGCCTCTGGATACTCCTAGAAGCCCGTCCGCTCACTTTCAAATAGCTGTCCGCTGGCCGACGTCGCGGCCAGAGCAAGCAGGGCAGCCGCCAGCAACGATGCTGTGCCCCGCGGCCGTCCGCAGCGCAGTGCAGGCGTCATCACCGATGACTGTTGGGACCCTGGCTGCAGGAAGGGTGCGTGCCTTGCGTGGCGCGCTAGCGTGGCACAAGCGACCTTATTCAGCGAATCCTTCGATAGGTTGGCAGCCTGAGCATCAGCGGAGCGGGCATAGCGGGCGGGGAGCGGATGGGGCCGATGGTAGCGGGCGAGCGAGAGTAGTCCGCCGTTTGCGTTAACGAGGTCGGCAGCGCAGTTCCAGCAGCAACGTGCTTGCTGATCAGCTAAACTTAGCTGTCCACATAGTATGCGCACCTGCGCAGGCGTGCGTTGTATGTCGGCTGCTGCTGAACCGAGAGATAGGGATGGCGCGCGCGAACGAAGCTGCAGCTGTATGTCCGTTCTTCCAGCTGGTGCAGCTTGCAGGTCGCAATGTCCGTGCACGGGCCCTTCGTTGTAAGCTTGTTAGCTTTCACGATACAGCTACGAATAGGGGCTGTACCTGCATGGCATGGACGTCGCCAGTAATCAAATCAAGGCAGTAACATGGCTGGGGGCGGGGGAAGGCGTCGCGGGCTTTGCATACCATGGACGGAGCGGGGCGCGCGCGATCACGCACGAGCGAAGTCTGCTGATATGCATCTGGCTGGGACAGTTCCATAAACTCACTGCACTCTAAACTCTACAATTTGTCAAGCGCGCGCCATCGCAAGGGCTGCAAGGATTGTCTCGCGAGCGATCGATTGTGGCCGTACGTTTGTGGCGGGCGCACCAGTCGATCGCTTTGGATTGCGGCGGTTACATGCATGGGTTCATTCTGTTGTCTTTATCGCACACACGTCCAGAACTCGAGTACTCGGCAGCAGGTCGCTCGCAGCTTCGTTCGCAAGGCGGGCTGATAGCAGACAACAGCATCCTGCCAGCCAAAGCATCACTCACTTGAGCCGAGAGCCCTCACGAAGCCAACAAAGCAAAAAGGAAATAATCGTATCAACTCACATCAGCAGCAGCAGCAGCAGCACCACCACCACATACATACACGCAGCATCTCACCAAGCTGCATGTGACGGAGTCGCAAGCGCAACCTGCACTGCCATTTAACTACAAAAAGCACATGCTATGTCGTCAGCTGGCCTGCAACGTGCTCTCTGGCGGGCTTTCGCTCGCTCAGCGGTGTTAGCCATGCTCATCTTTGCCCTAGTTGACAGGACACAGGCGATAACTACATGTAGCCTGAACATTGCGGGAGAAGGCTACAATGACGATTACACCGATCCAGACACAGGGGAGCCCTTCTTCGGCGGCCCCAAGCCACGATTCACCAGTAATTTGACGCGGCTGGATTGCAGTGGCGAGAACATCACCATCTACGTGTCCAAACAGAACGGTGATGAACAGAACTACCTATACGATGACCTCGTCAAAGTGACAGGTGCGCAGCATCCGGCCACCTGCTTTTCCGTTTTTCCTTGCTCGGTTTCGGTTTCTTTTTCCTTTTGTAATCTCTCTCTCTCACCCGCCCAGCAGCCTGCCTGGGCCCTGCGTGTATGTCCTGCCTCCTGGCGGCCGGCCCTGCTGGCCTTCCTGACCTTCCAACAGCAGTCCCGAATCTCGAACCTTTGTTTGCGGCGGCCTCTGCCTGCGCCAGCTCCTTGTTCTGTGCCCCCACTCCTTTTTGGTCTGTGCCTGAGCCCCCGCTTGAAGCAAGCCAATGCCTAAACCCTTGCTCACCCTTGCCTTCACCCTGGGCCCACCCTTGCCTTCACCCTGGGCCCACGCCCACGCTCTACCTGAACTCACGCATGTGTCTGCGTCCGCGCGCGCCCGCACATGCACCCACACTGGCCGTGCCTGGACCTGTGCCTGCTCATGCCTGAATGCGTGTTTGTGGCTGCTTTCAAACCGGCCCGCACAATCACGTACATGCCTGCCTCTGCGCAACCTTATATGATCAATATTGGACTTATCCCGCACCCGCTTCCATGGCTGATAATGTACAAGAATTAACGGCCACGCATGCATGGCCAAACTTGCAGGCAGCACGGCCTCCCAATTTATTTCGCCAGCTGGCAACTTGCTACAAGGGAAGACCTCACTCCTCATTGCCAACGCATCCAATGTTGTCTTTGAACAGATAAACATCGCCAATGTGAGATACCGGGGCGTTGGGTTCTTGCCACCAGGACAGTACATACATATGTTGCCCCAACCAGTCCTTTATTATTATCCGCCCACCATTTCGTTCTGCATGCATCTTTCGCCGCAGTTCGATTACGAATCCTTGGGCTCTGAACGTCCCGGACCATTCCTGGTGTTCAAAAATTGCACCAACTGCTCCATCCGTAGCCTGAACCTCGACAATGTGACCATGGACTCCAGTGATACCCCACTGATTGAGGTTAAAAACTCGGACAACTTCAGCGTCATCGGCGGTGCGTACTGGCCAGCTAGCTAGCAGGGCATGGTGCGATGAATTTGGGGGAGCGTGACAACTCAGCAGCATAACATAACCCCGCCTTTGCCCATTGCCCTTCTTTTTCGCATATTTCGCACTTCTGCCGTACATGCAACCACCTCGCCATGCATGGATGCATGCATTCCAGTGCGCGCCCATGTACTTGAGGTGAGCTTGCCTGCTGGCTCGAAACCTAGCTATGTTGGCATGCAGACCACCATTCAAGGCGCCTGTGTGCACTGTGCGCACACACACAGCCAGTCTGATACTGTGCGGTACACATGGTCAGTGTGACGTGCGGTGGCGTGTGTCCCTACCTGTGTACGCCGTTATCATGTACCTGCAGGCGCCCTGCTTGATAAGCGCCACAAGGAGCAGCCTCACACTTGACGGACTGGTGCTCACCCAGGGCAACAAGCGTTCGGCCGCCATGCCCATGGTCTGGGTGGAGGACGGCAGCTTTCTTGCCATCCGCAACGTGCAGTGGCACATCGACGTTGCGCAGCAGGAAGTGTTCAGCGATACCAGAACGCCACGTGTTGCCCGCTGGATCCAGGCTAGCAGCGTGCGAGATGTCAAACTGTCTAATATCACGTGGCCAAACGTCACCAGGCTTCAGGACGTTCCAGCAAACCACGCCATCATCATCACCGATGTCACATCAGCCAGCATCAGCGACGTGGAGCTGCCTCCAGAGCTAGGAGCCTGGTACGGCGATATCATTGTAGAAAGTGCCAACACGGCGGTAGCCCAGCAGCCCAGCCTCAGCCTCATGCGAGTCAAGCTGGTGGGCAGTCAGGACAGCAGCCTGGGTGTCAGCTACACCTGCAAGGGTAGTGGTACGCAGGGCGGCTGCCGGGTTGAGGTTGTTAATTCTTCGTTTAGCGGTTACATCATGGATACGGTTGAGGGCCCAAATCCAGCGCTCAGCTTGCAGGGGCCGGTCAGCTCCGCACGCATCAGTGGCAGCACCTTCACACGCAATCGCTGTGGCGCGCACATCAATGCAACAGGGAGGGTGGTCGAGGTGTCGGTGCTGGACAGCCTCTTGACAGAAAACAGCGGCTGTTCCAGCGGCGGCAGTGCACTCCGCATCACAGCGGCAGCCACTGCGACTCTTGTGTGTGATTCAGTACACAGCACCTTTGTCAACAACACGGCCAGAACGGGTGGAGGTGCCGTGAAGGTGATTAGGGTGGTATAGCTGGCAGTAGTGCTACATACCGCAACTTACTGCTATGCTCCCATTCATTGGCACCTAAAACTCTGCCCCGCTTCTGCATTCTGTGTCCGGGTCCCTAACCCTGTCTAAAACCCTAGCAACCATGCCGCATCCCGTGCCCACTGTACCGCCAGCTCCACAGCGAGTTCCGGGCCGAGGTCCGCAACTGCACCTTTTCTGGGAACGTGGCTGAAGGCAGCGGCGGTGCTGCCTTTGTCTCGTCACGTGAAGTGATACTGCTTGACAACACCTTCGATGGCAACATGGCCAAATTGAGTGGAGGTGCCATACTGGTGAGCTTGCGTGGGTAGGGCATGCCTGGTGATGGCCCCCAGGCAGGCTTCACTACACATGCTGGTCTGCTGCGTGACCCACTGATGACCCGCTTGTGTTGTGCCCACTGATGATGACATGCCCGCACACTTCCCGCCTTCCCACGTACCCATGCTCAGGTCAACAGCACGCTCCTGGCCGAGGTTCGCAACTGTACCTTGAATGGCAACCTCGTGACAGCGGGTGATGGCGGCGGGATTGCGGTGCCGAAAGATACCACCCCCGAGCTGCGTATTCAGGGCTGCAGGTTTGCAGCCAACTGGGCCAGTGACCAGGGTGGAGCCTTGTCATTTGTTGGCATCAATGTAAGCATTTCCGACAGCTCTTTTGAGCGCAATACGGCCATTGATGCGGCCGGAGCCGTGTCTGCCACCGGGACCACATCAGGCCAATTTGCGCGGTTGGAGGTGCGTGGGGTCCACCATCGAGGCATGTTGTGCCGGCAGGCACGCACGCCCCCATCTCTTCCGACATCTCTGCTGGCAGAGGTCGGTTGCAGTCGGACAGCATATATACTGGCATCCACTTGGCGGGGCCCCCCACCATGATTGCCTTGCCCCGCACCTGGTGTATGGCGGCTGTCCTCTGCAGGTCGTGCGCTCGTCCTTCCTGTTCAACAACGCCACGGCCTCGGGAGGAGCTATCTTCGTGTCGGGCATGGGCCTGCAACTTCGGGACTCAAACTTTGAGGACAACAGTATTAGGGGCAGTGGCGGCGCAGTCCACGTGAGTCACGCACTTGTGGATGTCAATTGCTGATGGAGAGACCTGCCAACCTGCCGCTGTATATGTGTGAACTCAATGCGTCGGTACCTCCTGTCTATATATATTGTGATGTCTCCCAGGCTTCCAAAGTGTCGGCCGGCGCTGTGCTGTCAATGCGAGAAAGGGGTGCCGAGAGCGCGACCCCCGATGAGCGGGCCCTGCTCAAGGTGCGTGCTTTTGCAGGGTCGGGGGCGTGTTGGTGCGCGTGAGGCATTATGAGAGGCATGCTGGCTGCTACTTCCCTGCTGTCTTGTAACCCGCGCAGGCTGACCTAATCAATGTTACATTTGCACGCAACCGGGGGAGTGACAGCGGTGGGGCACTGCTTCTGGACATGTCCGAGGCATCCATCACCAGCAGCCGCTTCATCGACAATGCCTTAGGTAGGTGCGCGCGTGCCAGCGTACCTCCGGCTCCCACGCCAAACCATTCAGCAGCATGAACCCCTTATGCGCCGCTTGCAATCGGTTAACACCAGACGCGACAGCAGCATCATGTCACACCGCAAGCACAGCATTCATGCATGAGGTCAATGAGGCCGCAGCGAGTGGGGCGGATGCATGTATGTCATACATACGGCACCACGCATGCATGCAGCGCACGGCAAAAACATATCACTCCACGCGTCGATGCCACAATCCACACCCCGCCTACAAAACCTGTGTCAAGCTGCGCTTCACCACCGCCGCCGCCATTGCACACAAGATAAAACAAAATTTGAGCCCATTGCTGCCCTACCCATGCAATCCACTTCAGTTCAACTGTCGGATGCGGCTGCAGCTAGCAGCTGGTGAGCTGTCCCTTGCATCCAGCAGCTGATGCTGAGGGCACAGGCCACAGGTGCACCGCCTGACCCTCTGCTGCACGCCGTCTCCTACCCCGCGTGCCCATCACCACAGCCTGCCAGGCATTTTGACACCCCACCTACCCCTCCCCACGCCATGCCATGCGTTGCCCTGCTGAGCCGTATTCACTGACACCGTATGCCCTGCCATACCGGCCTCCCATGCATCCTTGCATATCAGGGGCGGTGGCGGCGGTAGCATCAGTGCTACCAGCTGTGCTGGGGCCTTCGTCATATTAGGCAGCACCTTCGTGGGCAACCGAGCTCGAGGCTCAGGTGGCGTCCTGACACTGCAGGCCTGCCGAGGAGTTGTTGTCAGCACATCCGTGTTCTCATACAACACAGCTCAAGCCTCTGGTGGCGCCCTCTTCGTCGCGGATACAGCGCGAGTTGGCGGCAGGCCGTACCAACTTGTGGTTGCTAACTGCAGCTTTAATGGAAACACGGCGGAGAATGAGAAGGGAGGCGCGGTCTATACCGTGGGCTTTGACACAAGGTGCAGTGCATGCATGGGGTCAACATAGGAGTGTGGAGCGAGCGATGCGTATCGTGTTGCATGGAAGTGGGGCATTAAATTGGCGGTCGATCCTGGCTCCTGCGTGCTTAGTCAACTTTAGCTTGTGTTACCAGATACCGCCGCCTGAACTTGTTTATGTGTTGGGGTTTTGCCCGCAGGATTATGTCGTCCAACTTCACCCAGAACAGCGCGCTCTTAGGCTGGGGCGGCGCCATTGCTGGGGACGGCAACCCCAAGTTCCATGTGAATGGCGGCAGTCGGTTGGAAGGTGGGTCGGGGCTGCCTGTGCTCCGCCTACTCCGCCACCGTAATCAAGGAGCACCCACCCTCCGGACTAAGACCGGCGTATGTGGGCTGGCTTTGTTAACCCAGTACACCACATAGTCAGCAGGCTCAAGCGTCAGAGATTAGCCAGCTCTGCGAGGCTGGTTCTGGCGCATATGTGTGGTGTAACGCACGTACCGTATGACATGATGTATGTGCAGATGGGCACCTACCTGCCGTACTCATGTTGCCGGCCCTGCAGGCAACCAGGCTGAGTCGGGCGGCGCACTCATGGTTCGCCGTGCAGAGGACGTACAGCTGTCCGAAGTGACCCTCGCCAACAACACCGCCCTCTCTCGTGGAGGTGGCGCCATGCTCGTTGGGAACGCCTGCGTCTTGGGCGCAAACCTTACCCTGCACGCCAATGCCGCTGGCTCGGGCGGCGGTCTGCACCTGGCGCTACCAAGCAACTCCAGCAGCAGCTCAGCACAGCTGCGACCCGCTGGCAATCTTTGCGTTCACGACAGCGCCGGCCAGCCGCTCATGAAGCTCAGCGCAACTGCAAATAGCTCGCTTGTGTTTGATGGGCTAACCAACACAACGTACTTGGCAACCGCTCCAGCAACCACAGCAGCACAGCTGAAGGCCCGGCGGCCTGTCGTGGTCGTGCTTCGGGGTGTGACCGCGACCCACAACAGCGCTGACGTCCAGGGAGGGGCACTGTACATCCAGGACGGCTCAGGCGGTGTGGTTGTAGACGACTCCCTGGTGAGCTTCGAGCGCACGGTGGTGGTGGGTGGCCCAGCACCAGTACCTGGAGCACGTGGGCAACACGAATGCCAGTGGGCTGAGCTCGCCCAGGTAGCCCAGGGGCTTACCTGACCTACCTGACCTCCTTGACCTGAGTCCCTCAGTTGCACGGCAACACGGGTAACGGCGACGGCGGCGGTGGCGCAATGGCGATGGCTGAGAGCGAGGGTACCAAAGGGCTCGATGCACAGGTGAGATGCTACGCGCAGCAAGGCTCAATGGGCTTTCCATACATGTTGGGCTGAAAGACGGCGGCCTGAGCCGCCAGGCGCATCTGCTGCTCCTGTCTTCATTCCGCCCCCTAAACCTTCCGTGCGTTGACGACCTGCACACGCGCGCAGTTGCTCCTCACAATGACCACTCTGAAAGATAATACTGCAACGCGCAGCTGTGGTGGCGCGCTGCGAGTGTACGGCGGGGCCTCGGGGAACCAGCAGCAGCAGCAGGTGAAGAGCGCGAGTGCCAGGGCTACCAGGGCCTGGACTGAGTGAAAACATGCTCTCTGCAATTGACTGCGCACAACGAAAGCACCAGTTGCCGTGTATACCCAGACAGATGACGCGCAAGCGACACCCGGGCTCCTCCCTCCATCCATCCCGGTGTATCGCCCCTCGTGACAGGCCGCCGCCCTTGTGTCGTGCACG
Organism: Chlamydomonas sphaeroides; assembly: GCA_001662425.1. Classification (NCBI taxonomy): domain Eukaryota; kingdom Viridiplantae; phylum Chlorophyta; class Chlorophyceae; order Chlamydomonadales; family Chlamydomonadaceae; genus Chlamydomonas; species Chlamydomonas sphaeroides. The sequence goes on along the minus strand of BDDC01002811.1, from coordinate 47 downwards.
CTCTCGGGCAACGCGGCCCAGCGCGGCGGGGCGCTGTGCGCTGACGG
>BDDC01002809.1:0-10297 GCA_001662425.1 Chlamydomonas sphaeroides | reverse complement strand
GCACTTCCTTCCCCTCTGACCCCAACTCCCCGCTTGCGTGAACTTGATCCAAGCCCTTCGCGTACTTGATGTCGCACCTGCGTCGCGGCATCCTAACTTACCAGTCAAGCGATCCCCCTTGGCTTCTACAAGACCTCTTAGGTGCAACACGCACCACAGCTCTCTCTCTCTCCTGCGCCCCTTCGGTTACGGTTGTTCCAACCGGCTCAGCGTTAACCAGCTTGGAGGCGCTAGTCCGGGGCGTGGCACGCGGCAACAGGGCCCACTAGACAGCACGCGGAAAAAGTTTGAAGTGGTTGGCTTTTGTTGGTGTCGTGCTTTTGTTGGCTACAAGGATGTTATGGGAGGCGAGAACCAACAGAGTCTTGCGCGTATGCTGTCGCGTATCCAGGCCAGGCGTGCCCGTCACATGCCGGCGCGCTGAAGCGCGGGTGATGGTCGGGGAGACACGTGTCGGCTGGGTATTCCTAAACAAGTGTTTGCAGTATTCGCAATTATGCTAGTTGGCTGTTCTTTGGCGAGTCCATGAGCCGTCCTGGCTCGTCTGGACTCACAAGCCAATCAAAGCTTGTAAATCACATCACATCACATCGCGTGTGCAACGCCATGAACCTCCATTGTCAGCATGCTCACGCGTCGGGCGCGAATTGCGTATAGGCCGCGAAGCTGCAGCTGACGATGGAGCGTTGCTGCTGCTGAAGAGGTCCCGTAGACCGCGGGCTCGTGTGCTGGTGCGATTGATAGCGTTGAGCTTGACCGTGTCAGACTTAGCTACCTGCGATGGTCGCGACTGTTTCAGGAAGCGGATGTGGTGCATGACGGCTGCAGTCGTTCGCACAGATGGGCTGCGAGCTGCAGTAGGGTCTAGCGGAGCGCGACAGTGAAGTTCGAAGGTAGCTGAGGGGGCACGCCGCTATGCGTACGACGCCCTTGTTTTGCCGTGCTGTGCCGTGCACGGGCAGGGCGGGAGACGCGCGCCTCTTGCGGACCCGTCATCTAACTGCGCCTAGCGCAATCATGGGCCTTCTTGCCTTGGCATCCGCGGCTGCGGTCAAGGACGCAGATTCGCCGCTGCAGGCAAGCCGTACAGTGTGGTACGAGGGTTAAAAGAGACAATGTCAAAAGACTGCAATCCGTGACCCCGAAAATTCATCCTTGGCCGCTGCGACGCGGGTGTCCGGCTCACACCCGCCCCCGTGGGCCCGACCTGAGTCCCCCATGCGGGCGCGCAGCCCCCCCAGAGGGCCCATGCGCATGTGGTATTGGGCTTGCGCCGGCATAGGTTGCAGCGACGGCCGTCCCATCCTGGACACCCGCCGGGACTCATGCGCGGTCCGGACGGGTCCGGCAAACGGGCGCCGCCCCACGGCGCTTAGCCGCGCTGCTGACAAGCATTACAGGCCACATGCTCCTGGCTTCGTCGTTCTGTGCAGCCCCACCATGCGTGTAACTCGCGCAGGGCCCTCGGCGCACCCAATGGGTAGCACCCGCGGTGGGCGGGGCCCCAATCAGCCCCCATCTGGCTGCGTCTGCTCATGCCCAGGGCCTACCCAGGTCTCGGTGCTGCCTCGTTTACGCAGGTTCACATCGTAATGCAACCGAGTGTTGGCCTCGCTTTTGTTTAGTCTTTGTCCCTACTCGTGTGATGCGCGCCCGCCCGCGCGCTGGTCCCGCACAGACCCCGACCCTTCCTTGTCAGCTTGTCACGCCATCTTGCGCGTACGGCGATGTACAGCCGGCTGCCAGGTGCCAGCCAATCACCGGAGGCGGAGGCAGCATGTCACGACAAGCTAACCCAGCCCCGCCCACTGGAAGACCGCCAAACCCCAACATACCCCATCCTGGACCACGCCTCCTGACCGGGACCCCTGCACCCCTGATGCCCCAAGCTAGGCGTGTCTGGCCCCTGGTCATATGCGCCATGGCATCCGCCAGCAGCAGCGGCTCGCTACGAGAGGGCCTCTTGATCCAGAGCCAGCGTGCAAAAAAAGAAAAACGCGAACAAAGGCAGCACGGTATCCGGCACCAGAGTGCAAGTCATTGGAGGGTACCTGAGACGACCGCCAGCAACGAGAGGGCCAGGCCGCGGCCCCACCGCGCCGGGCTCCTGCTGCGCTAGCCAGCCGCATGGCGCTAAGGTCAGAGGGCCTAGTCTTCAAGTCCCCGGGCTGCCAGTGCTGGCGGTTGTCTCAGGTACCGCTCAATAACTTCCAATTTCGTTCTCAGGTGGAAGGCCAGGCGCATGCACCAGGCTGGGTGCATGCACTCTGGTGGACCGCGGCCCGGCGGGCTGCCGGAAGACGGGTGTCCAAGCCGCTGGAATGCAACACATAGCGGTCAAGGTGTGCCGCAGGGGGCAGGGGGGCAGCGGCCTGCAGCGGTGGCAGCAATATAATAGTTGGGGGACTTCGAAGTTGGGGGCCTTCGAAGTTGGGGGACCCCTGAAATAATCTCAGCTGTGACCGTGTTGTGACCGACCGTGTGGTCTGGGACAGGTTTCTGAGGGGGCGCTGAAAGGCCGACGGCCATCGGCGGCCCGCGTTGGCGGGAACTGCGGGTGATGATACTGGGGCACGGTTGGAAATGGTGGGAGGCGCTGACTGTAAAGGAAGGTGTATCTATCTACCGCTGGCCAGTACTTGGATAACAGCTCGCGGCGTAAAAGCTGTTCAGGGCGAATAATCTGGCCGTACGGGCGAAGAATCACTCTGAACTCGGCGCCCGACAGACAATACGCCAGCTTCCAATCACAAAGCGTCCTCCTGGGCCCTTACTGTCACTGGAAGCACGAACTCGTGTTCGCGGAGTCTTCTACTGACAGACCGAGCAAGCTGAGAATGCGCGTGGAAACACTGTGACTTACGACAACCCTCTCCGCACTGGAGCAACATGGAGCTAACGTTGAAACGCAACGACCTCAGGTATCGCTTGGACGGGGGTGTTTCGTGCAGCCCAGAGGCTTCACCAGAGGCTTCGCCAGAGGGCCGCAAGCCCGCGCGACTGGCTGGATATCTAGTCCTCAAAATATTTGATATCCTGCTAAGTGGCGGTTTGCCTGGGCCGCTGCACTCGTCAATCGCAAGAAGCGCAATTCCGCGCGGATGCAGCCAAACCTACGCGCTGCATTCAACGCGTTGCCACACATGCAACAAGCGGGCCCCTGGCTGGCACCAACGTCCGGCGTACCGTCTGCTTGAAGCGCTCTCTGTGCCCGCATTCCTGTGCGCAGGCAAGCGTACACGCGCCTAGGGCAAGCTCACGCGTGCCTTGAAGACGATTCGCCTGAGGGATACACCGGCCTTACCCTGAAGCTGGCGGAGGACCCCCGCGTCTCCTCTCAACCAGCCGACTGCACCAACATGCAGCTCAGCCAGGAGGAGCCCGGCCTCGTGGCAGACGCGCTCGATGCGCTGGCCGCCGCCGGCCACCCGCTACAGCGCCTGGCGCTGCGCAACCTGTCGGCGCCGCTGCCGGCGCTGTCTGCCGACGCGCTGCGCCACCTGCGCTCCTGCGGCCTGGAGGAGCTCTCCGTCAGCGACACGTCTGCCCGGCGCGCCGAGGAGGACGGCGCCGCCAACCTGCTGCGCTACCCGGCGCCGCCGCTGCCCGGCGCCGCCGTCGACCCCTTTGCCGTCGCCGCCTGCGTGCGGGCCCGCGGCAGCGCCATGATGCGCCTGGCGGCCGGGCTGCCGGGATTGCGGCGGCTGACGCTCCGCAGCGCCGCCTTTGCCGCCGCCGACGTCGCGGCGCTGTCGTCATTGACGTCGCTGGAGGAGCTGGCGCTGGAGGGCGCCATGGAGTGCGGGGACCTGCCGCCGAGCCTGCCGCCGCCGCCGCCGGCGCTGCTGCCCAGCCTGCACCGCGGTCGCCGAGCCGCCGCCGGCTCCGGCACCGCCGCCGCCGCCGCCACCGCCGCCGCCGTGCACCGCCACCTGCTGTCCTCGCTGCCGCGCCTCCGCCGCCTGGTTCTGCCGCTGGCGATCGCGGCGCCGGCGCCGCGCAGTGGCGCCGCCTCCGCCCCCGCGGCCTGCTGCTTCGACAGCAGCGACGAGGAGGACGGCTTCGGCGTCGCCGACGGCGGCTTCACCAGCGACACGTGCGAGGGCGACGCTGCCGACGCCTTCCTGCTCGTGACGACCGCCAGCAACGCCCTGAGCAGCGCCAGCAACTCGCTGAGCACCTTTCCCAACAGCCTCGGCGAGCGCAGCGCGGGGCCCAGTCCGGGGCTGTGGCCGCCCGGCGCTGCGGCGCCTGTGACGGGGCTGGCACCCGGACCCGGCCTCGTCGGCCTCGGCAACGAGCCGCTGACCGCCGCTGAGGTCGCATCCATCCAGAGCCTGTTCCCGGTCTGGCACCTGACGCCGCCGGCCGCCGGCGCCTGCGGCACCGCCGCCGAGGCGCGCGCGCCGCCGCCCTGCCTCCAGCCCGGTGCCGCCACCGACTCGGCCGCTGCCGCTGCAGCCGCCGCTGCAGCCGCCGCTGCAGCCGCCGCCGTCTGGTGGCGCTTCCCCGCTGGCCTGGCGGAGCTCACGCTGCCGCTCTGCTCCCTCAACGGCCCGCTCTTCCGGGCGCTGACGGAGGCCACAGCCGAGCGGCCGCCGCTGCGGTCGCTGGTTGTGAGCTGCGGCGGCGGCTACACGTCATGGGAGGGCTCCTTCCTGCAGGTATGTGGGGGGGGGGGCGCGGCGAGGGTGTCTCACGGGCATATCGCGCCCGGACGCGGAGCAGGCGGTGGGCTGGTGGCGGTGCGCCGGGGCACAGCCGATGCCTGGCTCGTCCCCCGACCCGCCTCCACTCCCCCCCAACACGCCGCCGGCCCGCCTTGTCCCTCGTCCGCGCCTCCCCAGTCCGAGGCCGACTTCGGCCGCCTGGCCCGCCTGGCCAGCCTGGAGTCGCTGCACATCGCACTGCCGCTGCAGACGGGGCCGGCGGCGGGCGGCGGCCGCGACGCCTTCCTGCGCGCCGCGTTTTCGCGCCTGAGGGACGGCCTGCCGGCGCTGCAGGTGGGGGATGGCGAGCGGGGAGGACGCCGCGAGGAGAGCACGGCCGTGGCGCTTGCGTGAGGCGACGCGCCTTGACCCTGTGGGACAGCGGCAGCGGCACGCGACGTCCTCGCCCTCCGGCTTGTCGCCCTCCGGCTGCTCACCCGGCTGCTCGGCGTGTCCCCGGCATGCCTGTGACCCACAGCCGCTGCCCTTCCGTGACCACGACCGTGACCGTGATCGTGACGTGCCGCTGAGCCGCGACACGGGCCCTGCTGCTGCCGTGTGCCGTGTCCCCCAAGGCCCCCTCCCCCTCCCCCGCCCGCCACCTCGCCGCCACCACCCCACCAGGAGCTGCGCATCGCCGAGGCCAGCGACCCGCTCTGCTTCGCCGCTCGCAAGCCTCGCCGCGCCGCGCCGCCGCCCTCGCTGTCAGCCGTCCTGGACGACCCCTGGGGCCCGGCGTCAGCAGACCACCACGCGCCGCGCGGCGGCGGCGGCGGCGGCCTGCCCTGCCCGCCGGCGCCGCCGCTGCCGCACCTGCCGTCGGTGGAGGCGCTGCAGCAGGCGGCTGCCGTGGCCAAGGTGGCCACAAGGCTGTTTGGCGGCCCCGCTGACAGCCCAGGCCTTCCTCGCCGCCGCGCGCCCGGCAGCAGCATCGACGGCCGTCCGGCCGCGGAGCTGTTCAGCCTGGGCAGCCCCCCGACCCTGCCGGCGGCGCCGGCGGCGCCGCCGCTGGCGCCGCCACCGTCGCCGCCCCCGAGCGCCGAGGCGCTGGCGCCGCTGCTGCGCTGCTGGCCGCGGCTGCAGAGCCTCGTGTTCTTCGGCCAGACGGCGCTGCGCGAGCAGTGCGGTGCCGCCGAGCAGGGTGGGGCGCGCACCCCGGTGGCGGCGGCGGCTGGCGGCCGGCTGGTGTGCCCCGCGAGCCTCGCGGAGCTGGCGGCGCTGCGCTCGGCGGCGGCCTCGCCGCTGACATAGGCGGCAGGCGCCGCCGCCCATGGCCGCCGCAGCCGCCGCAGCCGCCAGCGCCTCACGCTCTTCTTCTGGCGGCGGCCCAGGCTTGATCGCTTCTGTCCGCGCACCCCATGAGCCCGAGTGGTTGCAGCCACGCAGCCCCGTGAGCAGGCGCAGGCGCACGGCCCCGTGTTGGCGCAGTGCAGGGGACACCGCAGCGAGCGGCGGCTGCCGAGACGCCGCCGCAGGGTGGCTAGCAGCGCAGTAGCGCGCTGCGGCGGCGGCCCGACGACGACGACACGCGCGGCTGCACGGCGAAGGTCGCGCTCAGAGGAGCCAGTGAGTTGTGGCGCGCTGCATGCGTCGGAGCGATCGACGGCAGCGCGCGCTGCGCGCAGGCGATTTTGGAGAGTCAGTTAGCATCATAGGCAGGAGGGTACGCGCCACCAATTCGGATATTTCATAGCAGGCTGGTGATTTGCATTCTGGTGAGGCAGGCGTTACCCGCAGTGTCAGGAGGGCTAGGTAGAGCAGGAGGAGGGTCGCCGGGGTGCGGCGTGGTCCGGTTGGGTCCGTGGAGCAGCGGCCCCGGTCCGGTGCGGGGGCGCGGCCTGGGCGTCGTGGGGTGCCCCCCATCGCAACGTGGAGCGGCTCTCGGCAGTTGTTGGTGTTGGCGGCACGTTGCGCGTATGTAAGGCGGGCGCGGGTTGTCGCTGGCACAGAGCAGACTGCTCGAGGCCTGCAGAGCAGGCTGACGGGGCGCTGTCGCGACTTTTGGGCTCGAGGGGCAGCGTTGGCGAGTGCGCGTATGCTGCAAGTGAGATACGAACGTACGGTAGTACCCCAGTCGTGCGCGCGCAGCCAGATGTGGCGCATAGTATGTGATGTGTGAAGCGCCCGCCCTCCCGCGCGTGGCCCGCAAACCGGCGCTGCGGGAGGGGCGATGGCGGCGGCTCCGCGGCGTGTCGCGAGACGCGGCATTGCCAGCTGCAGTTTTTGCCCGGTGGAGCCGATAAGTCGCACGCGCGCGAGGGGCGAGGAGAGGAGAGGAGAGGACAGGCGAGAACAGGCGAGGACTGGGCACGACGAGGGCAGGCGAGAGGCGCGAGGCGAGGGGAGGTGGCGAGCGGCGATGAGGTGATCGTGTGGGGCGAGGGCAGGCGAGACGAGGACAGGCTCGGTGGTTTTGAGGTAGGGTGGGACGTGCCGCAGTTCTGGTACCCCGGGTGCGGGTGCATATGTTTGCCACCGGGTGTGCGTGTGTGTGTGTGCGCAGCCGGTAGGTCTGAGGTGTGGTGACGTCGCCCTTGGGGCCGTGTGTTAGTGAGCCGGAGCAAGGCATGGCGCGTGTGGCGGCAGCGGCCGAACACCCACCCTCCCTTCCTACCACCGCGCATAGGATGGTGATGGTCATCATATTGCTATTCTTGGCGCCCATGCCGCATGGCTGGGCTGCCGCTGCTAGGCCGCGGCGAGGCAGCCGCCTGCAGTCCCGCCTGCAGCTCCTTAGTTGTGCCTGGCTTGGGCGGCGGCGTGGGGCCCGCGCTCGGCGGTCGTGCCGTGGTTGCTGCGACGCTGCCCGGGGCTGTGGTGTTGGGTGAACGCGCAGGGCACGGGCCGTCGCTCCGGCGCGGCTTCTGGCGCCCGCGCGTGTTTGCAGTTGGGTTGGCCGCTTGGCGGCGCAGCTGACTGCGTAGGGTCTCTCTTGGGACGACAGTCGTTGGCTATCGGGTTTTGCTTTTTGGCGGCCGGGCTGATGCTGTTTGGGGGATGATGATGCGGCGCTGTGCGAGGCAGGCGCGTTGCTTGCGTCCGCGCCCTTTCAGGGCGACGTGAACGGTTGCGAGTAGGGCGGGCGGTGCGCTTGTGTGTGTTCAGGGATAGGAACGCATAGTAACACGTTTGTGTGTGTGCAAGGGCGCCGGCGCAAAGAAAGCGTGTGATGCCGTGTGGGGTCCGCCGGGGCGGGCTGGTGTGCACACACCGTGTACGACACCTCCCCGGGCAGGAGCAGGAGGGCAGGAGTCCCCCCCGGCACCGCTGTGCAATCGCTGGGCCTCTCCTTCCTCAGGGATGCATGTGCGCGTGTGGGTCTGTGTGTCTGCCTGCGCATGGCGCGCCAATGAAAGCCGGCGGCGGGGGCCACCATGCTGCTCGTGCCGGGCCGGGCCGGGGAGGACGCCGGTCGTGAGCGGGTCGACAGCAGGCACAGGTGGATGCCCACTGGCTTCTAGGAGCAGGCCGAGACAGTTGCAGGCCGCTATCGACTTCCACGCTGGTTCTGCAGTCAAAAGGCCGCTGCGACGCACGCCTGCCAGCCAACCAGCAGCGGCGGCCCCTGCGCAGCCCGGGGGAGCGGGGGTGAGTGCGTGAGTCGCGCCCATGGTTGGGACTAAGAGTGAGGTGAAAAAATAGTATAATGCATCTTCTAGGACAGCTCCGAGTAACCCCCAACTAGCTCGTATACGGCACCCCAACCCCCTCAGCCGTACAGGAGCTGCGGTTGGGTGTCGGTAGCTGCCGCGGCTGGGAGCTGGTAGTTGTACGGCGGGCCGGCTGGGAAGCTGCTGAGCTTGGGGCACGCACACGGGTCGTTGGCACGAGTCGGGTAGCTGTACGGCTGGGAGCTGGGAGTTGCGCGGGAGGCCGGCTGCGAAGCGACGGGAGTGCACAGGTATGCGGCGGAGCTCAGGGGGGGGGGTGGCTGACCGTTGGTGCGGCGCACGAGTGGGAGCTCACAGTTGCGCACGGCGCTGTTTGGGAAGCCTCGTGTGAGCTGCGTGTAAACTCAGATGGGATGCATGGGGCTGCGCCTTTCCATGAGCTGCATCTGGGCTGCACACGTGGGCACACGCGACTGCGGTTTGCCGGCGCGGCGGGGGCGGCGTCAGCCGACCCCTGCCGCGCCGCGGGGGTAGAAACGACTCAAACGGGGCTGCACTGAGACTGGCGCGGCGGGGGCGGCGGCGCGCTGTGGGGCGAAAGGAGCGAGGCACAGAAACTCAAGGGAAACTCAGTCGAAACTCGGAAGAAACTCTGAGAAAACTCGAACAAAACTCCAGAGCGACTGCGCGCCCGTAATGCTGGAGTGCTAGGCTTCATAAATGTAGTAATGAGTTATTGGCGACTATTGTTATTTTTTCATGGCCTTGCGAAGCGCGCGGTAAGCGTCGGAGCTCAGGTCCTCTTGCAGCTGAGCCGCGGGCAGCCATTCAGCCTTGGGAAATCCTTTAAATCTCACCAAAAATTGCAGCTTGCCCTTTACAAGTTTGCTGTCCTCGAAGCGCGACACTTTGAGATATATAAACCTAAACTGCTGCGCAGCGTGATGGCTCTCCCCAAAATATATAACAACGTGAAGTGTTTGATACTGCGTTTGTGTGGTCATGGGCAGGGGAGAGGGGTGTGTCACTGCCGCTAGGGTTCGTGCCGAGAAGCAAAGTAGGGTCTTCGGGCCCTGCCGCGCGCCCAAACCGGTACAGTCGCGTATACATACACCTAGAATAGTGCCCTGAGCGGTCAGGGGCGCCGTCGGCCTGACTATTTACGACTTGAGGCAGGAGTATCCGCAACTTGGCCGACGGCGCCCAGGCGCCCACCTAGCAACTAAAATGGTTCAAAGCTGCACGGCGGTAGGCACCTGGAGGAGCTTGTGGTGCCGATTCTAGGTGAGTGCAGGCCGCGCAACCTTGGAGCTTCCTGGGCCGGCCCGCTTGCGTCCGACGCTTCCTAGGTGGCATAATGACCGACTGTTTGCGTCTGGTCAGGGTGGCCTCTTTTGGGGGCGAGCCATGCACCCATGCGCAGCTGGGGAGGTTTGGGGTGCGTTGACCAGGCTTGCGCATGTGCCCCTCGGGCACCCGGGTACCACTCCCGGCCGGGCTGAGTCAGGAAATGGATAAACTTTGAGGGGTCAAAGTACCCTAACGGAATTGTGCAGTCGCGACCTGTTCCGCCTGTTGCGCAGCCCCTGGCCGCCGCCCCGCTGCTCCCGCCGGCGTGGGCGGTGGTCGGAGCGGCTGCGCAGCGCCTGGCCGCCGCCCCGCTGCTTGCGCCGGCGTGGGAGGCGGTCGGGGCGGCTGCGCAGCCCCTGGCCGCCGCCCCGCTGCTCCCGGCCGCTCAGGGCGCTCCCCCGTCCCCTCCACAGCAGGAGCTAGCGGCGCGCCTAGATTACGCGCCTGGGTTGCGGCGCCGCCCGCCCTCATGTCCACGGCGAGCTGCGGGCTCCAGCGCACGCTGGCGGCGCAGTGGCAGCTGGCCGCTGGCAGCGCAGGCGGCCGCTTAAGGCGCTGCAGGGGCGGTTGTGCAGCCCCTGGCCGCCGCCCCGGCCTGCAGCTGTTGCGCTGAGCACCGCCGCGATG
>BDDC01002807.1:0-10326 GCA_001662425.1 Chlamydomonas sphaeroides | reverse complement strand
GGGGGGGATGGCGGGACGGGGCTCGGCGGCGGCGGGCCGGGTGGCTTGGGGCTGGGTGGAGGCGGGCTGGGCGGCCGGGGGCTGCGGGGCCGGGGGCTCGGCGGCGGCTGGGCCGGTGGGCTGGGTGAGGGCGGCGGAGGGCGAGGAGGCTTGGGGGAGGGCGGCGGCGGCGAGGGAGGCCGCGGCGACGGCGGCTTTGGTGACGGCGGCCTGGGTGAGGGCGGGCTGGGCGAGGGCGGGCTGGGCGGCTGAGGGCTGGGCGGAGGGCTGGGCGACGGCGGCCTGGGCGGGCTGGGCCGCGGCGGGCGCGGCGGCGGCCTGGGCGGCGGCGCCGGGCTGGGCGGCTCGGGGGAGGGCGGCTGCCTGCCCAGGGTCACGAGCAGGTCTCCGGCGGCCGCGAAGAACGCAGCATTGGAGCTGCCCTCCGTGCCGTTGCCGCCCGTGCTGTTGGCCAGGGGAGGGTTGCTGTCCGTGCCCGGCAGCACCTGGGGCAGGGGGCGGCGGCAAGCGGCAGTTGTGCGCACGCCCTCACGCTCCAGCGACGCGCGCCACCGCCTTTGTTTTGCGTGTGTCCCGGGGAGCTCCATCCCTCACAGGCGCACCTCGCAGCCCCACCCGCCCCGACCCAGGGCACGCACCGGTGATGACCCTACTATTCTACATAGTATCATTATAATCATCATGATTATTATTTTGATCATCGTGCTATAATGTTGTAGATAGCCACGCACCACGATGTCGGTCACGTTGGCCACGTCCACCCCCAGCACGCTGGATGCGGCGTTGGCGTCGCTGACCAGCAGCCGCAGGTTGGACAGCGCCGCCAGGAAGCCGCCCGACAGCGCCGGCGTGGGGGCTGGGCTGGGTGGCGGCGCCAGGGGCGGAGACAGCGGCGGCGCTGGGCTGGGCGGCGGCGACGGCGAGGCTACGACGCCGGGCTCGGGCGGCGGAGGCGAGGGAGGTGAGGGAGGTGAGGGCCACGGTGGCAGCGGCGACGGCGGCGGGCTGGGCGGCTCGGGTGAGGGCGGCGTGGGGCTGGGAGGTGGCGGCGAGGGCGCGGGAGATGGCGGGGAGGGCGGCGCGGGCGGTTCGGCAACCACACCGTCCACCACGACGGGCGCGGGCGGCGGCATGGGCGGCGGCGGCTGGTTGCCAATCAGCACGTTCTTCAGCTCCTCGCGCTCGTCCTCGGGCACATCGAGCAGCGGCTTGGCGGTGTCTGCGTCCACGTTGCCGCTGGTGTCGATCTTGGGCTCGGGCAGCGGCTGCGCGGCGGCAGGGGGCAGGCCGCAGGGCGGGAGGGGACACGAAAGGGCGTGAGTGAAGGCAGCAGCCCCGGCAGCGGCCGCGCAAGGCCCAGGCGCCGCGCTCCAGCCTCAGCGCTTCCCGGGGAGATACACTGACTCGGCAGCTCCAACCCCAGCCCCGCCCCCTCACCGCGTTGTTGGAGGTCTTGGGGTCGTCGTAGACCATGACCGACACTTCCAGCCCGGGGGTGCCCCCCGTGCCGGTGCCGGTGGCCAGCTGGCGGCGGCGGTCGGTGCCGGCGATGATGTTGGAAATGTAGATGCGCTCGCGTGGGATGCCCAGGAAGGAGGCTAGATTGGTCACGAACAGCTCCTGGGTGTCGAAGAAGTCGTTGACGGACATGGCGAGCCCCCAAGACACCTGCACCGCGTTCTCGCCGCGGACCTGGGCGGGCGCCAGCAAGAAAAACAGGCGACGGGGTTGGTGGGAAAGGATTACGTGGCCGGTGGATCACGTGTACAACCTCTGATGCGCCAAGCCTAACGAAATCCCCCTGATAGAGGCACGCGCCCCACCACCAGCTCCCACCTCCAGCGACTGCCCTCCCTTCATCTTGACCGTCAGAATGGTGGTGTTCTGGTCCCAGTGGTACGCGCCATGTGGCTTGCCATCGCCCGGGCGAGGCGCCTCGTTGGAGGCATCCACGCGGCCGGTGCCGTCGGGCAGCCACACGAAGCGCCTGCGCAGCGGCACACGGCACGGGCTTGGTCAGGCGGCGAGGCACGGAGGGGTGAGCTGCTCGCTGCCAGACCCTGCCTGCCGTACCTGTTGGCAATTAACAAGTAGTAGATCTGCAACACGATCTCGTCCTCCGGATCCGCGTACGGCAGCCACAGCCGGAACACGGAGGCGGGCGTGCCCGTGAAGTTGACCTTGACGGTGTTGCCGGTGGGCAAGTACGTCCAGAAGGTGCTCAGCCGCTTCTGGCACGTGTAGGCAAAGCACCAGCCCTGCCGCAGATTGACATACAAAAGGAGTGAGGGGCCACCAGTAAGACACGAAGGGAAGGCGCCAGCGGCCCGCGCCATGTGGGCTATCCCTATCGCTGCGCCTCCCTCCCTCCCCTGCGCCCCGGCCCTCCCCGCACGCCCCCCATGCCGCACTCGTCATCCCTGCGCTGCGCCGCCCGGCCCCCCTGCGCCCTGCCCTCCAACCCTCTCCCCTTCCCCCCCTTCCATGCCGGACCTGGTCCATGGCCGCCACCACCATGTCCACGCTGCCGCTGACGTTGAAGAGCACCGGCCCAAAGTTGCGGTCCTCGCTGTCTGCGTCGCGGCTCTCCAGCACGAACATGGTCTGCTGCTGCGGCCGACTGGTGGCGGGGCTGGCCAGCGCCGTGGCGTCGGAGGCGTAGGGCCGGCACACGTAGGCCGAGGCGGCGGAGGAGAAGTTGCAGGAGCTGGGGACCACGGGCGTGCCCTGCGTGTGTGTGTGGGGGGGGGGCAGCGTGAGGGCCGAGTGAGCGACCGGCAGCGGAGCGCCTCGAGACGGGCCCTGCCGTACTGTACCGTACCTGGTCGTACGGCATGCTCCTGGGCGCGCCGTACCAGCCGACGACGGTGTTGGGGGCGCCGGTGAGGCGGCCATCCAGGTCGTTGAAGTGCGCGTGCTTCGGGCCGGCGCAGTTGAGCGGCTGGGGGGAGGGAGGCGCGGAAGCAGGGTTGGCCCAACGCGCACTGGCCTCTTGCTCTACGCCACCCCTGCCCCGTGCTGCGCCTGCCGCCCGCCGCCCGCCGCCTGCTGCCCCGCCCGCCGCCCTGCTGGCGCCGCACCAGGATGCTGCCGTCGGGCTGCGTGTAGGTCTGGAAGCCGCAGTCCGCCTCATTGCGCCAGTCGGGGTCGGGGCCCTCCAGGTAGGCCAGGCCGGACAGGGAGCTGCGCGGCGAGGGGAGAAGAGGGCGGCAGGACAGCAGGCAGGAGGCGTTGGAGGGCGAACAAGCGGGCCTGGCACGCGAGCCAAGAGGGCGATGCAGCGCCACACCGTTGTGCGGTTCATCCTGCCCCGGGACTGGGGCTTGGCCATGAAGCCCCCTCACCTGTTGTTGGGCACATTAATCAGGTTGGTGCCCCGGAAGTAGTGGGGGTGGAACGCGTCCGGCGCCTTGGGGTGGTTGGCCAGCGCGTACACGGGCTGGCTGCTGCTGCTGCCTCCGCAGGTGGAGGGGCCGCCGAAGTTGGCAAAGGTGCAGCCCACGACGTCCATGCGGCCGTGGATCGTGGGGTAGCCTGGAGGGAGAGAGGTCGGCAGCGACACGGGGATGGAGGGAGGGGCTGAAACTATTGCGGTCAGGTGCGGCCATGTGTGCAGTAATGCCACAGGCTGTCGCTCACCCTTGAGGCCGTCCCACGGCTTCTGCTCGGGCCCAATGGTAAACTCGATTGCAAAAGTGGCCGACACGAGGCCGGCCGCGGGCGTGAAGGGCGTGGCCTTGTTGTAGCTCTGCACGCTCAGCTTCTTGTGGCAGCCTGGGGAGGAGGAGAGGTGCAGCGGCGTGGCGGCGCAGCGACAGGCAGGCTCAGCAGGACGTGCGAGCACGAGGCACGAGTGTCGCGGAAAGGCAGCGCGAAGAACACAGCCTGTCGCATGTCGGTGTGTGCGCCACACCGCACCAGCGCAACACTCTCCCGCCCCTTTGTCGCACCTGGGTCGTCCAGGGTGACGCACATGGCGCAGGCCTCCGGGTTGCTGCGGCCCACGAACACGCTGTCGTAGACCCACACCTGCGCCCGCTCCGTCATGCCGCCGACCTGGGGCCGCAGGGATTGCGACGGCAGCAGCGCAGCGCGAGGGCGGCGTGAGAGGGAGGGCGAGGGGTACAAGACGTTCGGGCCCAACGAGCCCCTCAGTCAGCACGTGTGCGGCTGCACGCGAGCGCCTGGTGGCCGACAGCCTAGGGGCTTCCGGGACGTCGGCCTGCCGCACCTTGAGTACCAGCACGCCGGCGTGCTTGGGGTTGGCGGAGCTGAAGTTGCGCAGCTCCACGCTCGTCTCGATGCCGCCCACCTGCACGTCCCAGGGCACACCGCCGGCAGCAGCTGAGAGCTCGCTCCTCAAGGCACACACACGGCCCTTGCGTGCACAGCGGGAGCCTTTCCTGCTGCCACGCCTTCCATGCCAGGCCGCACCGTGATCAAGTCAAAGTCCCAGGCGCTGTGGGAGCTGAAGTTGGCGACGCCCGTGCAGCTCTCGGCCAGGCTGGCGGTCGAGGCCTTGAGCACCATGCCCGCCAGCGTGCTGTGCGCCATGTTACCGGAGAAGGAGCCGGGCCAGGAGCTAGGGCTGGCCAGCGCCGAGCAGGGCGGCCCGAACAGCATGAAGCCCAGGCGCTCGGAGCCAGCCGCCACGTTGCCCTCGATGTAGTTGGCGGGCTCGGCGATGTGGAAGGTGGCGGGCAGCCGCGTGTCGAAGCCCGCGTTTCCTTCCATGATCTGGCCAGGGCCAAGGCAGGGCGCGTTCGCGAGGGAGGGCGAGGATTACTGGTGCACGTGCACAAAGGAGCAAGTGGAGCGGGAGGCCGCGAGGGCATGCGGGGCGCACCTTGATGGTTCCCAGCGCCAGGTTGTTGCGCACTGTGTTGCCGGCGCTCAGCACCTCGACCGTGGGCTTGTCCAGCGACACGAACATCACGTTGCCGGTCAGGGAGGCGGGCGCGCTGGTGTTGCCGCGAAGGCCCACGGCGGCTGAGGGCACAGGGCACCGCGCAGCGTCGTTACGCGGCAGCCGAGCAGCGAGGCCAGGGGACTACGGCCACTGAGCCTGACCTGCCCTCTCCCCCTCCCGGCCAGATCCTGCATGCCCTCCCCTGGCCCGCACACGCTCACAGTCTTGTGAGCGGTACAGTGCCGAGTCCGCCAGGTAGCTGGGGTTGGGCAGCCCTCCCGGCAGCCGCTCCAGCTTCTCAAACAGCACCGCGGGCCGGCCATAGCCCGCCTGGCCGCAGTAGCGCATCTCAACGTTGCTCAGCCGCGCTGCCGAGGAGCCGGTGGCCACCAGCCGGCAGCCGTACATCTCGCCGCCCAGGGCCTCGGTGCCGGCGCCCTCGGCAGCCTCGATGACCACGTTAGAGGAGAGCAGCGCCACCTGGACAGGACAGGGCAGGGCAGAGCAGGGCGGTGAGGCCATGGCCGTGGCTGTGGCAGGGATCGAGAGCAGCGAGGCCAGGCGATGGGGTGCAGCAGTGCTGCTGCCTGCGAGTGCGCTGCCGGGTGCCGGCCGGGGCCGCACCTCTGCGCGCATCTCCAGCTGGCGGCTGGCGGTGCCCGCGGAGCCGACCGGGAAGGAGGGCGCCCACGAGTAGTGCGGATGCTGCAGCGGCTGGTCCAGCAGCAGCGTGAGGCCAGCGTTCTGGGGTGGGAAGGGGTGGGCGGCAAAGGGCAGGAGCGGGGCGGCTGAACGGGTGCGGGATGCACGAGCGGCACGTGCTAGGGCGCATGCGGCGGTGGACGGCAGCCGGGCAAGGAGGGGCTTTGAGTACGGCTGCGTGCAGAGAGTGACGAGCAGACGGCGCGGAGCGCGGCTCACCAGCACCCCCGCGATGGTGCGCTCCTCCGCCTGCCACATGTTGTAGGAGGAGGATGTCAGCAGCACCCTGCCGCCCACCGGCCACAGCGGCTGCGGGGTGGCCAGGGTGATGCTGGAGGAGCCGATGGGGGCGGAAGCGCCCAGGCGGGTCCAGCGGCCGCCCGAGGCGCGGCCATGGAGGTCCAGAGTGCCGCCGCGCAGGACCGCCAGGAACTGGGGGTTGGCGGGGTTGGGGGTGCGGGGTATATCAGGGAGGGCCGCAGGTCGGCAAGCAGGCGTGGACCAAAGAGCAGGCAGCGGCGGGGAGCCCCAGCAGCATCGTCAGCATGCGAAGCACGCGCCCACCTTGCTGCCAAGGACCATGCTGCTGTCGACCGCACGGCTGGCGTCGTCGCGGCGGCCCGTCAGCCGGATGGTGGCGCCGCCGCTGGCCAGCGGCGCCGCCGGCCCGGCGCCAGCCATGAGCCGACCGCCGGCGGCGACAAAGATGTTGTTGGCGGTGAGCACGCGGGGAAGGACGCCGTCAAAGGTGAGGTTGCCCTGCGATTGGAACGACAGGCAAGGCCGCTCAACGTCCCGCGCCCAGCAAGCCGCAACCTGCCTCAGCGGCCGCTCGAGGCCTGCCCTCCCAGCAAGCTGCCTGTAGCATGTGAGAACCGGCTATCCCCATGCATGCGAAGACTGGCAGCTCAGCCGACTTCTAAGCAAGCAGCCCCTAGCATGCTAGCCTGTCCCAATGCTCCCGAGCCCACAGCTGCAAGCTGGCCCTGCCAGGGCGTGTCCGTGCGCCAACTCACCAGCACAATCAGGTCCGCCAGTGCCGCGGTGTCCTCGTCGATGACCAGGTGCCAGCCAAAGGGCACCGTGACGTTCTCCGAGTCGCGCGGCTTGCCGCCCGGCCGGAAGAGCCAGGTGTTGGCGTCCGACCAGTACAGCGTGCCGCGCAGGTCGGAGGCGTCGTTGATGATGCTGCGGTGCAAGCGTGGGGATGGCGGCGAGGCGCAGGGCAGGTTCAGCGCGTTGGCAAGGCGGGCGAGTGGCTTACGCCCCGGGGGCTGGGCGACGATAGCGACATGGAGCAACCGGTGGGAGGTGACGAGCGCAGGCAGCGCAGCTTGAGGGCGCGGCACGGACCGGGGTTTCGCACTCCGCGGGCGCCACTCACAAGTCGCAGCCCGCGGCGGGGCAGGCCCTGGGGATGAGCTTGAGCGTCCTGCGGCCGGACGCACGGGGAGGGGCGTGGGGCACCGTTGCGGCCCTCCTCCGGCCCGCAAGCAGCCTCGGCCCCCAGCAGCACAGCCTTCTGCCGCCCCCCGCCGCTGGCCCGCTCGCTCACGAGCCCCTGAGCCTTCCCCGGCCCCCGCCACCCCTCGGCTCACGAGTCCCTGTTGCCCTGCACCATCACGGTGGCCTTGGTGTCGTTGTAGGTGAAGTTGCCCCACCACCAGCTGTTGGAGTCAAAGGTCTTGTTGTAGTACGAGTCGCCGTGGGGCGCGGACGGCGGCGGCAGGGCCGTGTAGCCGAGCGAGGTGGTGGCGCCGTTGACCTCCACCCGGTCGTTGCGGCGCATCGTCTTGATGCTCTGGAGGATAGGGGGCATATGCGAGCGGGAGTCGTGGGTAGCGGGCGTCAGGCCTGTGTGGCGGGTTGAGGATAGCGTGTTGGCTAGTGGTCCGGCGGCCGTGTAGACCCCTGGCCCTGCCGGCTGCGGCTATTGCTTGGCCCATGTCACCTGCCAACCGCCCATGTCCCCTGCCGACCGCCCATGTCTCCTGCCGCCCGCCCATATCCCCTGCCGCCCGCCCATGTCCCCTGCCGCCCGCCCAGGTCCCTGTGCCCTGCCCCACCAGGTGCACCCATCCCCGGCTGGCGTTCATGAGGTCCATCTTGTGGAAGCTGGGCGGGCGGGAGGGGCGAGGGGCGAGGGGAAGGGGTTGAGTCCTGCAAGCGGCGATTGCAGGCCCATGCGCGAACGCAAACTACCGGTACGTGCCGCGTGCCGGCACAGTGGATCCCTGTGCCTGTTGCCCCGCCGCTCACCGCAGCGCCTCGGGGTCCACCCTCACGGGCATCTCCCAGTGCACCCAGTAGTCCCGGTTGGTGGCCACGGTGAACTGGTAGCCCTGCGGTGGCAGGGCGAAGGACGGGGGTGGGGGAGGAAGGTAGCGGCAGCGGCACCAGGCCCATCCACGCCACGCTCACTAGCGTTGCGGCCCCGTGGCCCCCTTCCCCCACACACCAAGGTCTCTCAAGGCGGCGCTGGGTTTCGTTTCCCGCACCGGCGCACCGAACGCATCCCTGCTTCATACGCACGACCGACGCGTCACCAAGCCTGGGCGTGCCGCGCGGGTCGTGCTTACTACATGTTACCTATTTCTAAACACACGGGGGCGCACCTCCTCGTTGTACTTCGTAAAGTTGACCAGCGAGGTGCGGTTGGTGGCGACGGACGTGAGCCGCAGCGCGCGGAACTTGATGGACTCGGGCGTGTGCTCGTTGAGCATGATGCGCCGGAACTGCAGCCCCGGCGCGCAGACCGCGCCGTCGTTGGAGGCGGCGCTGCCGCGCACGTACACGCACTCGGCCGGGTCGAACAGCTCGCTCTGAACCGCGCTGTGCCAGGTGGCGCCGGGGGTGCCGGCGGGCCAGGGCAGCGCCGCGACCACGTCGGACGGCAGCACCGCTGGGCTGATCAGGGTGCCGTCCGTGTCGTGGAAGATGCCCTGCGGTTGGGGTTGGTTGGCGGTTGGCGGTTGCGGTTGGCGGTTGCGGTCCGGCGTGCGGCGCGCGAGGTGGCTCACCTGGTGGCCCCAGCTCCACTGCGACAGCGCGGGCAGGCCCCAGTTGGTGTTGACGAAGCTGAGGTTGGCGGTGAAGGCGGTGGCGCCGCCCTGGAAGGTCTTGCACTTGCCGCACGACTCGAGCGCGTACAAGGGGTTGGGCCCCACGCCGGCGGTCCAGTCCACGAACGTGACGTTGTAGATGGACAGCAGCGCACTGTGCTTGGCGTCGCCCAGCGGCGGGCTCTGCGCGATGATGCCCGTGATCTTGCGCCAGGGGGCGGGCCAGCGGCCGGCGGTGCCGGTCGCGCCCGCCACCGTCCGGCTGACCACGATCGAGTTGCGCAGTCCTGCGAGGCGAGGACCGGGATCAGGAAAAGTAAGGAGATCAGGACAGGTGCCAAGCCCAGTGTGTTGGCGGGGCACCGCGCACACGGCTGGTGGGCCGGCTGGCTTGCTACAGCCCTACGCACCCGCCATCCTCGACAGCGGCACGGCCGTGGGCTCATCGCGGTTGCGGTCGTCCACGATCCAGCTGAACTCCACGCCGCCGCCATTGTCTTTGCCGTTGACAATGTGCATCAGCGGCCCCGCGCCATTGTCGGCAATGGTCATGTTGGCAAAGACGACCATGCCCACCTGCGCGGGACGAGGGGAAGGGGTCAAGGGCGTCAATGATCAACCGGGGTCGCCTTCCCAGACACACCGATACGCACCAAGTACAGCCACGAGCCCGCCTGGCGGGGGCCAACGGGGGCGTCGCGTACCTGCGTGGCGATGGCGCCCTTGACTCCGTTCTTGTAGGAGGTCAGGCCGTCGAACACGGCTGGCGTCTGTGCGAAGGAGCCGCCGTTGCACGGGTCCAGCCTGGCGCCGCAGCAAAAGGGTGCAAGTACAGGGCGTCATGCAGGCAGCGCTGTAACTGGTCCACCGCTGTGCGGATGAGCGGCCGTGGGCTGCAGCGGTGCACGCTGCGCCGCTCCGGCAGCTGCCGCGGACGAGGCTGCTGTGCCTCACTTGGGGTAGTACTCGGGGTGCACGCGCAGGCCGTAGAATATGTTGCTGTGCGCCACGTTGTTGGAGAACACGCCCAGGGGGTTGAACTTGGGGCACACGGAGGTGGTGAAGGAGGGGCCCTCGGGGTGGTTCAACAGCCGGTACCAGTAGCCATACGCGTCGGAGCCTGAGGGAGGGCGCCGCAGCAAATCGGCACGTCACGTCACGTCACGTCACGTCACGTCACGTCACGTCACGTCACGTCACGTCACGTCACGTCACGTCAATCGTGGCGGTTGGCAGGTTGCTTGGCGGTTGGACCATGCCATGGTGTGTGGGTACGGCAGCCGCTCCGCCTGCCTCGTGCGACGGCACGCAGCGACGCACCCGCGGCGACGTTGTTGCGGTAGGTGTTGTTGGGGTGCGTGATCCAGAACGTGGCGGGCGTGGTGTCTGTGTTGAGCAGCGCGTTGGAGGCCTTGGTGGAGAAGCCCAGGTTGCCGGTGATGATGTTGGACGTCTCCACGCCGTCCTGCGATATGGCCACACACAAGCCCCGAGCCACACATCAGTTTAGCGCCAATCGCTGGCGCTTGCCCTTCGCAGTGCGCGCCCCGCCCTCGCTGCCGCTGCCGCTGCCGCTGCTGCTGCCCCTCCCTCCTGCCTCCTGCCTCCTGCCTCCTGCCTCCTGCCTCCTGCCTCCTGCCTCCTGCCTCCTGC
>BDDC01002805.1:0-10364 GCA_001662425.1 Chlamydomonas sphaeroides | reverse complement strand
CGCTTCATCGTGCTGTCGCGGTGAGTGCGGCTGGCGAGGCTGGCGGCTGGCGGCTGGGTTGCCGCTGGCCCGCCCCCTCCTCCCCCTCCTCCCCCCCACCCGCTCCACCTTCCTCCCTCCACCTGGCCCCACCTCTCCCCCGCTCCGCCCCCCCTCCCCCGCAGCGACCCGCTGGTGACTGCCGAGACCGACACTCGCACCTACAAGACCTCCATCGTGTTCAGCCTGCAGCCGGGCCCCGGCCAGCTGTTCAAGGCGCTCAGCGTGTTTGCGCTGCGCGATATCGACCTGGCCAAGGTACGGCGACGAGCGGGGAAGTGTCAGAGTGCCTTGCGGAGGCACTGCCTGTGTGTGCTCACATGTATCAGCCGCACCGCAACGCACCGCAACGCACTGCGCAGCGCGCATTGGGTGTAGGCGGGCGACGAGTCGGTGGTGCATATGGCGCGGGCAGGGATGCGCTCCAGGTGTCGGGCCATGCTGCCGAGGGATGCGCCCATGCGATGTGCCGCCGCTGTGGGGCCCCCCAAAGGCAGCGCCCCGCAAGGCCCGGGCGCCGCCGCCTTCCTCTGCGTCCCTCTCTCCCGCCCCTTCACCCGCCCTTGCGACCCCCCGCCCCATCCCCCCACCCTCCACCCCAGGTGGAGTCGCGGCCCATGCGCACCAACCCCATCGTGCAGATCCCCTCCCAGGTGCGCTGCGACCCACGCGCTCCATGGCGGTGGAGGGAGGGGTTCGGCGCTGGGCTGGGCGGCGTGCGCGGAGCCGCCACCTCCGGGCGCCGCCGCCACAGCGGGGCACCGCACCGCCCCCTGCGGCTGCTGCCTGCGGGCGGCACTGGGGCGCGCCCGGCAGCACCCGGCAGCACCCGGCAGCGGCAGCGGCAGCCGCGAGACGGGGCGCGGAGCGCAGGGCCCGGGACCAGGGAGGCCCCCTGTGTGGGGCGGGGCGGCTGGCGGGCGAGCGCCGGCCCACGCCGGCCCCACCCGGCGCCCTCCTTCCCTGCCCCCGCCTCCCCGCAGGACGGCTCCTCCATCAGCCGCCAGAGCTTCAACTACCTCTTCTACGTCGACTTTGTGGGCAGCCTGCTGGAGGTCCGCTGCCAGAACGCGCTGCGGCACCTGCAGGTGGGGTTGGAGGGGTGGGGAGGGTGGCAGGGAAGGATGAGAGCGATGGGGGGGGAGGGCCCGCCTGCTGGGCCGGCCGGTCACTCTTGCAGGGCCTGGTCGCCTGGAGCGCCGCTACCTGGGTGGCGCGGCAGCTCGATTGTGGCTAGCAGTGGCCTACCCCTCGCCGGCACAACGACAGCTTAGCCAGTGAGCCCAGTACACGGCAGACAACTCGTAATCAACGTGCTGTTTGCGCCAGGAGTGCAGGCGTGATATGAGCCCTGAACACGAGGGAAAGCCCCCCTCCCCGTAGCAGAGTGTAAGGCGTCAGCGACATTCTTTGCACTTGTGCAGGGATGACCATCGTTGGAAACCCACAAGTGCAGGGAGGAGGGGAGCCAGAGAGTTCACTGGAAGTTTTGCTTACCTTCGCGCATGTCACGGGACTATGACCTTGTTTCATACATCCATGGCGCACTGTTGCAAACGAAAACTTTTCGCTATAATAGGTGTTTTCAAAGAATGCATACACTCTTTATTTTTTTAAATAGTCAATCGCTGGTTTCTTTCCGTCGCGCTGTCGCAAAAGGTCGCTGCTACTACACGTATCATAAAAGCTGCAACCCGCTCACGTCAACGCAATGTGTCCTGCAAAACGCGTTTGGAAATGGGCAGACCGGTTTCTACCTGGTTTCAAGGGTTTGGTTACAGTTTGACGCCTTGGCGTTTCGCATCCCTAGAAAGTGCGCTTCTCGCTAACTGCGTCCCTAACCTGCGCTGGCTACCGACTGCAAACAAAACAGGGAAAGATATGATAATGGCGCTCCGAACGGCACAGCCACGGGCACGCGCTGTATCGTTTAAACGTTCATGAGAGTGCCTTTTAATGCACAGGCCATATCAACCCAACAAAACAATGGACTCTAGTGCGATGTGCACGTATGTCGGTTTCTGTGGGTGCGCTGACGAAAGTGTGTAGGACGATCTGCCGGTCCGGGTTCCGAGGTGGGAACGAAGGGAACCGGCTGCAGGGAGGTGTCCGTTGAGGTTGCTTGCCTCCTGGTTGCCGGCTTCCAGATGTGATCAACGCTTCCTCACAAGGAAACCAGATGGCGCCATTTCCCGGGCTTGAGCCTGGCGGGCTGGAGCCAGCTCACCATCCCTTCACCATCCATCCCTTGCCCTCACCAACGGCACTCTAATACCCACGAACCCACCCCCACTCGCACCCGCAGGAGACGGCCCCCTTCCTGCGCGTGCTGGGCTCCTACCCCATGGACACGGAGCTGGGCAGCATGGCCTCGGACGACCCGGCCATGATGCAGAGCATGAGCCGCTACACCTAGGGAGCAGGAGCGGAGGAGGGGAGGGAGGGGGGAGGAAGGGGGAGTAGGGGCAGGAAGGGGAGGAGCGGGAGGAGAAGGGGGAGGAAGGGGTGACACTGTGAGTAGAGCATGAGCCACTGCACCTAGGGCAGCAGGGAGGGAGGGGGAGGGGAGGAAAAGGGGGAGGGAGGGGTGCACCTTGGGGGTGGGGGAAGGGGTCGTCAACGACATGAGACACGAGTATGGGTGTAGATGTGGGGACGCGCTTCCATCCGCTCCCTCCGGGGGGCAGGTGCGCAGTCAAGGGCTGCCGCTGCGCTGCGCTGCGTGGGGCGGGGTGCGGTGGCGGTGGCAGAGGCGCGCGCCCGCGTGGCGGGGGGCGCATGGGACGACTGCTGGGGCTGCGCGCGTGCAGCGGTTGGCGCGTGTGACGGTTGGCTGCGAGGCAGCAGCCCGGGCCCAGTGCTGTGCTCCGCGGCACCCTGGGCTCGCCCCCGCCCGGCCCCGGATGCCTCCGCAGTCCGCACCCCTATGCGGCGGCCACCCGCAGCGGCTGCGGCAGCTGTGCGACCGCAGCGGGGGCGGCGGGTAGCCGGGCGCACCCCGAGTCCGTGGCCTGTACGTGCTGCCGGGCGACAGGCGCGGCCGCACGTACGGCCGGGGGCGGCCTGCTTCCCTGCCGCGCAGCAGCAGCAGCAGCAGCGGCAGCGGCAACGGCAGCTTGAGGACGCAGGCGCGTCATTGCGTGTGTGCTCCTTTTGTGAGCCGACATGTGTGCTCCCGCTCGATTTCGATAACGCGTTCTAGGAAGAACTTCGAGCCCAGCGATACCCTGGTCCCATGGGTAGATATTCTATCAATGCCCCGGCCGCCCCGGGACCGCCTCTGCCTCAGGGGTGACGCCTGCGCTGCAGCCCTGGCCGTTGGGGGCGCCCTCTCGGCGGCAAGCGCTCGGCTCGGCTGTTGTTTTGGTTGGCCCAACCTCGGACGGGCTACAAGTGCTAGCTAACCTAAACCTATCTCCAGCAGCTGCGGTTATGAGCAGCAGCCGAGCATTCTCTGCGAAGGTCCGAGCTGCTCGTTGAGATGGCGTCGGCGGGGCAACGTGAGTGTTTTGCCTGGCTCAATTGCCACTCTTGTAACAGGGACAAGTATCAGTTACACATACGTCCGCCCTCGATCGCGTCCGTTCTCCCGTGGGCACTCCTGACCAACTACTGCCTGGAGCCGCACATCGGCCGTAACCGTCGGCCGGCACACGTACAGGTCATCACGTTCCCCTGCTTAAGCAGAGAAATTGTGCACATTGTAAACAAAATCATATGATCACTGCCGTAAGGGCACACTAACGCAACTCGTCCGTGTCTGGGAAAGGTACGCCCAGCGCGCACAGGCTTCAGCTCCCGCCCTCGAGCCACATACTCAAACACAACAGAACGTCGCGCTGCTGCACATAATACCTAAGCGCAGCAGCGACCGCACTACACTTGTATCGGCGAACTCACCCCCTGTCGCTTTGGCCTGCTTAGTTGCCCCAACAAGAACAAATGGCTCACAAGCGGCCAGAAGAAGTGCTTGTCAGAGCAAAACGCACAGCGAAGTCCGGCTTGGGAGTCTTGCTGTCTGCAATCGTGGTGCTGGCCGCCTCGGCCTTCTCTGAAGACTCGCAACAACTCAAAATGACGCAAGTCCAAGGCATCCGGGCTCGAGGCAGTGGCCGTCAGCTCCAGCAAACATTTGGTGAGTCCAGACTCCGCACTTGGCCCATTGGAACACTGCATTTTTTGCACTGCGCCTCTTTTGATCTTGTGCAAGGGTTACGATAAGAGCGCTAAGACGCTGCTGCCAGATATCAATGCCATTCTTTGGTTTGCCCTTCGTTTCCGGGCTTGTGCTGAACGCAAGGATACGGCTGTAGGACACGTGTCGCGATAGCCAAGATGGCAGGGTATCCTGCCATCACGCGACTGCTCGTCAGCGTGGTTTCATAGAATGCGGTAACGTTTTACAACACGCTGCCACCTGTCGCCCCTACCTCATGTGCAGGCGCTTCAAGCATCGTGCCATTGTAAGCCGTCGCAAGCGCAGCCGGGGCACGGGTGTTGGCCATAGGGGGTCTTCTCCGGGCTGTCAGCGGGGTCGGCCGCCCCCCTCTGCCAAGCCTGCCTCCCACCTGCTCACCTCGCTCCGCAGGGTGATTGACGACTCGCCCTGCGTGGCCTTCAATGGCGACGACGCCAGCCCAATAATGGCGGCCGACGGCACCATCGTCGGCTACACGACGGTGCACTCGAACGGCTACGACAACCAGGGCCTGTCGATCATGCGCATCGACGTGGTCACCATCATGTCGAACCTCTACTTCGCGACCGCCACCAACAGCTCGGCAGGATTTGCGGCGCCCACCAACGTGCGCGCCACGCTGTCGACCGACCTGCCCGGCTCGTGCCCCTCCTCCGCGCCGCCCGAGGAGCTGTTCCGCCAAGGCGTGGCGGTGGACTGCAGCAAGCGCCGCGCCACGCTGGACGTGTCCATGCCCACCAAGCTCTTCAACTGCACCACAGCAACCACCGAGGACTTCTCGCTGGTGTTCTTCCTGCAGATAGAGGCGGACCTGGCGCCGCGGGTGAGCGCAGCCGCAACCGCAGCCGCAACCGCCGACCCGCGCCTCGCGGCAGCCGCGGGCAGCACAGCCCCGCTCGTGTTTAGCTTTGCTCGCTGCGGGAAGATCGCAACGGCGCCGAGACCAACCTCCTGCGCCCGCCCGCCCCCTGAACGCTCGGCCCCGCCCGGCCCCGCCGCAGACGTGCTCCGCCGCAGACGGCCGGCCCTACAACGCGGGCGGGCTGTACAACGTCATCTCGCCTGGCTGCTCCTTCATCATGGTCACCGCGCAGGTGGGCGGCGGGGAAGGGGTGGCGAGCGTCGAGGGTGGAGTTGGCCGCCGCCGTGTGTGTGCGCGCTTGTCCCCGGGGGGGGAGGCAGCTGCGACGCGCCGTCAGGGTTTGTGGCGTGCTGCTACTAGCGCCGCTGCTGCCCGCCGCCCTTACCTCCACCCGCCTGCCTCCCTGCCCTCACACTCCTCCCCTCTCCTCCCTGCCCTCCCGCCTCCCACTCGCAGTGCAAGCCCAGCACGTGCGCCGTGGACACTAGCTCGCTGTCGGCCGAGGCGCTGCTCACCGCGGCGCTGGGATCCACGGGCCGCCTCACGGGCGCGGCGGGGCGCGCGCAGCAGCGCGCGAGCGGCGCGTACGACACGGGCATGTCGGGCACCGCGGCAGCGGTGGTGGGCGGCCTCATCGGCGGCATGTGAGGCTGCGGGATGTAGGGCAGTGGGGCCACGGGGGCTCGCAGGGACGCGGTGCCCGGCGGCGGCAAGGGAATGCGCGGCCATACGCGCCAGCCAGCCCCTGCACCGGGCCCTGCGCCCCGCCTGCTTGGGTTTACTGCCTCCCTTGCGCAGAGTTGTCTGCGACGCTCGCGGCCGCGTGCTCACCGGCTCTCGGCACGCCCCTCCCCCTCCTATCCCCCCTCATCTTTCCCCCGCCCGCCCAGGCTGCTCGTCATGGCCGTCATCATCGGCTACGTGCTGCTCAAGCACTCGGCCGCCCGGGGCAAGGCCGCGCAGCAGCGCGCCGCGCGCGTCGCGCGCCGCTCCAAGTCGGTTGCCAGCAACTACCTGGACGCCGACCGCTTCGACTCGTTCACAACCGACGTCAACGTCGGCGCCGACCGGAACGCCGCGGCGGCGGGCGGCAACGCCGCGGGCCGGCTCACGTCGGGGCTGCTGCCGCGCGCCAGCGAGCTCCGCGCGCAGGGCGCTGGCCGGTGGCGCGACAAGTTCGGCGGCGACGCCGACGCCGACGCCGACGCCAACGCCGCCATCCCCAGCGCCGCCGCCGCCGCGCAGCAGCAGCTGCTCGCGGGCGGCTACACGCCCTCGGCCACGCCCGGTGCGGGCATGCGCTCCGGCCCCTCCGCCTCGCCCTTCGGCACCGGCCGCATCCCGTCGCTCTTCTTCGGCTCGCGCGCGCCTTCCATCTTTGCGCAGCCCCGCGCTGCCACCGTCTCCACCGCCTCGTTCGCCGCCGCCGCGATGGCGCCCACCTCGAGCGTGCTGCCGCCCATGCCCAGCCGCACCGCCACCATGTCCATGTCGACGCCCCGCCGCGGCTCCACCATTGTGAACGCCGCCAGCGTGCCCATGGTGCTGGGCCGCCACGGCGCCGAGGGCGCCGTCGCCGTCGGCCTCGACCCCGGCTCCGCCTCGACCGTGTCTGCCGAGCTGGCGCCGCCGCCCGACGCGCACAGCGTGTTCCTCAACCCGCTGGCGCTCATGCGCGGCAGCGGCCGCGACAGCGGCACCGTCACGCCGCGGCGGCTGTCGGGCGTGCTGGGCGGCGCCGTGGGCGCGGTGACGTCGATGCTCATGCCCTCGTCGGGCCGCAGCGGCGGCAGCACCACGACCGGCGCCTCGGGCGGCCGGCGCACCGCCACGCTGGCGGCAATGAACCTGCCGGACAGCAGCCCGCTCATCAAGCAGGTGTTGCTGGAGGAGGAGGCGGACTAGGGAGGCGCGGGGCCGGTGGCGGAGGCCGTGTCGTCGCCGAGGGCGGTGCCCGACATCCGCTCGGCGCGCGCGGCGCAGGGCGCCGAGCCCGCGGCCAAGGCCGCGGGCGGCGCGCTGCCCGCCGGCTCGGGCGTGCGCAGCCTAGCGGATGCGGCTGGCGCCCTGGCGACGCCGCGCGCGGCGGGGCTGCGGTCGGTGCTGCCGCGCCCGCCGCCGCTCGTGGCGTCTGCGGCCGACGAGGCGGCGGCGGACAGCGACGACGGCCGGCCAGCGTCGACGTCTCGGGCCCGCCCGGCTCGCACACCGTCGTTCGAGTCGCTGCGGTAGAGCGTCCGCCTCGGCGCTAGCGGCGCTGCCTCCAGTTCGGCGGGGCGGGCGCCCCTGAGGGCTGTCCTGTTGGGCACGGCCTCGGCACGCAACCGCGCATCCTCGGGAGGCGGTGGCGGCTGCTCCGCGCCGCCTCCGCATGGCGGCCAGGGAGGAAGGGGCCGGTGTTGTCGATAATATTCATCCACGCGCATAGATGGTTGTGTGGTGCGGCGCCGCCCCGCCTGCTGCCCGGGCAGGCCGCGGCTCGTTGTTGTTGGGTCGTGCTGCCGCCAGCGTGCCACAGCACGCGCTGTTGTGGCCGACCGCTTGTATGTGTGCGTGCGTGTGTGTGCGTGCTCGTGCGACGCATCAGCGAAGGGAGGCGCCGCGCAGTGTCCGCCGGCAACCCGGCACCAAGGCCTGCCTTGCCCCGGCCGCCATCGTACGGCCGGGCTGCGGCCGCCGGCGCGACGACCTCCCTTTCGGACGCTGCTGCGTTTGCGCGGGCGCGACTGTCGAGTTGATAAACTTTGAGCGGCCCGCCGAGCGGGGCCGGGGCGTATTAGTTTGTGGCTCGCGAACCCCCGCCTGCTGCTATCATAAGGCTGGACCGGCCGGCCGGCTCGCAGCCGCTTCCCTCCGGCGGTGGCGACGTGCGGTGTGCGGGTGCAGCACCCCTGCATCCCCCGCACCCACGATACCCGCCTGCCGCCGAGCGCTCCGGACTGCGGCCGGCCGGCCCCCGGCCTTGCATCTCTTGCCTGCTTGACACACGCCCTGCCCCGGCTGCCGCCCGGCGGGGCAACGCGTAGCGTCTCTTAGCGATAGGGCCGCGGCACCCCAAGCAGCGGTGCGCCGCCCTAGATAGGTACTGCTGTTGCGGGTCTGGGAAGAAGTAGGTTTTGCTGAGCGCGCTGCTCGTTTGCGCGGATCGTGACGCGCCGTGGCAGCTGCGCCTCGTTGTGTCGATGGCGTGCACTGAGGGCTGGCAAGTGGCCACCCGCCACCAGGGTGACGCCTCAGGTGTCGCGCTCACACCTGAGGCGCCGCCGCGCGCTGCCCCCGGAACGCGCATCCTGTGGTTTCGGCGCTATCTGCGCAGGGAGGAGGAGGAGGGGCCACAGCCGCGTTTCCCAATCTCGGCCGGCCCGTTTGCTGGGCCGGCCTTTCATGCCGTCACCACCCATCCGTAGACTCCTGGCTACGAACATAGCACTGCTGGGCGCAGTATGGGCAGACCACCCGCGGCCTGCCTGGCCTCGTGGGGGTGTGGGGTGTTGTGTGTTGCGGCTATACTGTGGCCGTGGAAGCGGCTGATGGTCATGGTGCTGGTGTGTGTGGTGCCACCATGCCGCCGCAGGGGTGTGTGTGTGTGTGTGTGACGCGTGGGGTGCGGCCCCTCGCTGCTGTCAATGTGACATGTTGCAGTGTGTGGTGATGTGTGGGTGCATGTCATTGCACGACCCAGCAACGTAACGACTCAGACGTGGCGCAGGCGTAGCGCAGCAGTGGGCTGACGGCAGCAGGGTTGCTGCCGAGCGCAGGAGTGGTGCAACGGCTGGTCAGGCCAGCCGGTTGGCCTTGGATGAGGTGGGTCGGGCCTTCCGGGCAGGGGACAGGGCTCCCGCTGGTACCTCGGATTGGTCCGGAAGGGGGAACGTTGTCCGGAAGGGGAAAAGTGGTCTGGGAAAGGGGGCCGGATGCGGCCGCCGCTGCCGGTAGGGCGGGCGCTGCTTTCGCAGTGCGAAGAGGTGTAACGCCGCAAGAGAGGCCACGCTACCTGTGTCGGCCAACATCGCTCCGCCGCCCAGCAGCAATGACCCGCAGCCTGCGTCACGAGCGCTGTCCTCAGCTTGCATGCTTGCGTGGGTGGCGCCAGCGTGCAGCCAAGGGGCTCTGACGCGGGGCGGGGACGGTCAGAGGCGGACATGGGTCGGGTAGGATGTGCCCCACCCCCCCTACAGCATCCTGCCAGCTCCGCTCCCAGCGCCTACGGACGTGCCGGCACTGCAATGCCTCCGCGCTGCCGCCGCCCCCGCCGGCCACGCCAAGGCATGTACGACCAAGCTTTGGGTGGCGCGTGGGCTGGGATCCTGGCTCCTGGGGCCATGGTCGTGCTGGCCTGCATCAACGCGTGAACTGACGACAGCACCTGCTGGCGGATGCGGCCAACCAGTAGGGCCCCACGCAAAGGACGGGACCACAATCAGATGCCGTTGGGGCATCGATTACCATCGGTAGCCATCGTGCTTGCGCTGCCGCCGGCCTGCCAGTCGCCAGTCGACGCGCGGGCACCGGGCAGTGGGCCATGCGAGTGGCCCGGGCAGGCAGGCAGGCAGGCAGGCAGGCAGGCCGCAGGCGTCGGTGCGTACATGCGCCGCACGATGAGCAAGTTCGCAAGCCAGCACATGGGGCCGGCAAGGCCCCCAGCCCCGCAAGGCAACTGTGGGAGGCGCTCCACAAAGGCTATGGGGGGCGGCTACCTGCACATCCTAGGGATACCTTGTGCGAGACCACTGCTACAGCAAGCCCCTGGGAGCTCGCTCGACCTCCACCGCAACGACCGTCATCCATTGCTCTAACCCATACATAAATATGGAGGGTTTCGGTGCAACCCAGTTCAATTATTTGCAACACCAAAGCCCTCACCAAACCTGTCCCAGCTGCGCATGGGTGCATGGCTCGCCCCCAAAAGAGGCCACCCAGCCTGACCAGACCACACGGTCGGTCATGACGCGTCTGGGGCGCACCGAATCTCCGTGCCCTCACCCCACGGGCCGGACATAGTCCGGACTGCCTCAACGGCAGGACCATATCTCTTAACGCACGCCGCCGCTGCAGCCGATCTAGCTGTGCGCTGTGCGCTGGTAACGCGTTGGTCGTGTGTTCATTTGTAAGTACATGTAGCACGCGCGGGTGCGTGGGTGTGTGTGTGTCCGCAGGAGTGCACCGCCCCCCCCCACAAGCACCGCCCCGCCCGCCCCATCCACCTACTGCCTGTAAGCTCCTCCCCGCCCCCGCCCCCGCCCCCGCCCCCACCCCCGCCCCCGC
>BDDC01002801.1:0-10387 GCA_001662425.1 Chlamydomonas sphaeroides | reverse complement strand
CTCCGCCGCCGCCGCCGCCCCCCGTTAGCCGACCCCCTCTGACCCCTCTGACCCCCCTCCCCGCTTCTGCCCACTCAGCTCAATCCCCTTGCCACGTCCCGCGGCCCCAATGGCTCCGGGCATGCCGTCTGCACCACCTTCCAGCGCGCCGCGCCGCCGTCCTGCTCGGCCCTAACCCCCCTGCATCCCCCCTGTTTCCTCCCTTGCTCCCCCCCGGTCGTAATCCGAAATGCCGCCGGCTGCGCATCATCCGCCCCTTTCCACTTCGATGGGCCCTGCCATCTCAGGACCTGACAGGGTCAACCTCCCGCCAGCTCTCGCCCTCCCGCTGTCCCGCGCCTCACCACCCGCAGCGGCCGGTCCCACGTGTCGCGAGCGCTGGACCCTAAGTGGCGCGCCGCGGTCGGCGCTGCCGCTAGCCGCGGCGGCCAGCCCTCGGCCCGCATTGTCCACCAGCATGGCGTGTGCGCTGCTGAGCATCGCCCCTTGCTGCTGATGGAGCATCAATCAAAGCCATCGTCGCCGTACCTGCGAGCCTACCCCTGGGCCTGCGCAGCGCCTTCATCCTCATCGCCCTGACGGACCGGGTGCTGCCTGCGCAGCACGGCGCTGCCGCGGCCACCACCGCCGGCCGCCGTGGGACCGGCCGCATCACCTTGCCTGTGCGCCTGGGTCCTGGGGCTGCCAACACACGCGGTTGTCTCAGGTTCCCTACGGTATTCTGACTCCCGCGCTGGTTGGTTCTTGGGCCCACCCCACCCCAGCATGTACGTCCTCATCACCCTGGCAGATGGACAGGGGGGAGTCCTGCGCAGCGCGGCGCCTGCTGCGGCCACCACTGCGGCTCCAGGTGGAGGCGCGGAGCGGCCGCACTGCCAGCTGTCTCCCCTCGCTGTCAGGGCGGCCGACACGCCTGCAGCTTGCTCATCGCTCCATTGGTCGTGGCCTCAGATGGCCCATTGATCGTCCCATCGATCCCCTTGGCCTAATCGGTCAAGATAGCACCCCTGCAGCTAGTGGCGGGTCCGCCTTCGGCCGCGGCCGCAGCGCCTGCCCCGGCAGGCCTCGAATGTAACCTGGGCGAGGCTGGCTCGGTCCGTCTAGGCACGACGGGAGGCAGGGTGTGAGCGGTACGTTGGATGCCGCAATGGAATTGCCAGCGGCCGCAGTGGTTCGCGTGCTCAATGCGTGGCGTGTTGAGGCGCCTAGCAAGGTTGGATGCGGCGCATGAGAGGGCCGATGTCAAAGGGCAACGAGGCTTGTCAGGATGAATCGCGGCAAGAGGCGCAGCACGCGAGGGAAGCGGGAAGGAGAGCTCAGCCCTTGATGATGCCGGCACGGCGGTTGTCCGCGGCCGTCCGGAGTGGGCAGGTTTTACTGCTGGGCCGTTGTGGGTACGAGCCGTGCCACCGCTCGCGGCAGCGGGCCCTGCTTGCGGTCCCGCCCCGACCGCGGCCGCGGCGCCTAGCCCGTCAGGCCCAAGTCTTATCTGGGCGGGCAGCCGTATGCATGCCCGTTGGTTGCTGCCCGTTCGGGGGCCACCTGCCCAACTGATGGTGTTGATCATGTCAGGGGCCTGGGCGCTGGACTCAGCCCCCGCAGCTCGTTGCCCCTTGCGGCCGACAGCTTGGCGCGGGCCCGGGTGGGGGGGGGGGAGGGTTTGCGGGTTCGGCATCTCGAGATGCGAGCTCGAACCGGCCGAAGCGGAATTGGGTAGTCATGCTGACAGCGATAGCAATGGCATATGATAGCGATTGTGTGCTGCTGTGAGCTGCGACCTGTGCCCCGGCCGGCGCCCTTGCAGCTCATCACCGCCTGTCAGCCCCGGCCGGGGGACCCCGCACGTCGCCGCCGCCCATATGCTCTTCTTCTGTAGGTGGGTTAGACTGGGTTCATGCGTGTTTTGGCGGACAGGGAGGGGGCGGGTGGTGGCTTGGCCCAAGTTTAGTGCGGGGGTGCATGCCGCAGAGCAGCAGGCTGATGGGCACGGGGCAGCGCGTGCGCGTTGGTGCGACACACGGGGCCCGCCCCTTCCGTCATCCATGGCTGGGGTGCGGTGCCCACGTGCGTCAAGCACGTGGCACGAGGGAGACGCGATGTTGAGCGGCGCGCTGTGTGCCCTCGAGGCATGCTGCCTTGATTTGCGCCCGGGGGGCGTGCAGGCTCCGTCCACGGCACGCATCGGACCAAAGAGCTCTTGGGTGGTGGTGCTTTCATTCAAGTCGTCGTCCAACCAATCCAGGTTGAGGCAGGTGTTATCTAGGCCGGCGGGTGCTGCGGTCCAAGTCCAATGCACGGCTTTAAAGCTATAAAATTTTATAGAAGCGGCGAAGTCAGCAGAATACGCAAGGGTTTGGGGGGTAAGGCGCAATGCACGCAGGTGTAATCCATGTTCAAGTGTTGTGTGGACGATTAACCCAGTTTGGTTCAAGGTCCGAGTCCAACCGAGTCTTTAACCAGCGGAATCCAGGCTTGGCTTGGGCGAACCGCACCTCCGACCTTGGTCTTGCGCTCGTACTAATGTCCTGGGCCGGGGCCACACTGTAAGCTCCGTGACATACATCCGCGGACAGCTTTTATGTCTTTCTTTCACACGCTGTCGTGTAGTTATGTTGTGCGTGCCGTTGTCGGGCCTGCGTGCGATGCCTGGATGGATATCTTACCCACCGCGCGCGCCACGCTGCCCTGCTTATTTATTTGATAGATGTGGTGGTTGGTGGGAGCAGAGCACGGCACGCAGTCGGGCGCCACCAGCCCGCGCTGGCCAGGCCCATTCCGGTGTGCTGATGTGCATCGTGGCGCGCCCCCCAAACATAAGCTGGTCGTGCTTGTAGGGCGAGTAGCAGATGGCAGTGCAGGCGCTGACATTGATGGGGGATGCGTACCTTTCCACCACTGTGCGTGCGTGGCTGTGCGGCCTCGCTCCGGATCCCTGGGGCGGGCCCATCATGGCGTGCTGGTGGCTGCACATTAGGGGGCCCTGCAGTCGCCGTTCCTCGTTGTGTCTAATGGAGTGCTTCTCTATTCCTGCCCCGTTCCGGCCGGTACCGCGGCGGTACCTGTTGAGCAGGCGCACCGCATCTTCACGGAAGCCCTCTTCGGCTGCTAGCTGTGCGTGCAGATCTGGGTGGGTGTATGTGCTGCGTCTGTGTATCACATATGTTACATTCCAGCGGTGCCTTCTGCCTGTGCGCATGCCCACACATCGACCGGATGCCGCTTCCATGACACACCTTGCGCAGACCTTGGACGCAACTGCCCCCGCGGGCGGTTCGCTGTTGGGAGATTGGGTGCAAACCGACAAAAGTTTCAAAGACGTGAGTCAAGTCCCTCACCACCGGTGTCCCGATCTGGTTCGAGGGTGTGTGTTGGTTTGGCGCAGCCTGAGATAGAGGCGAATCCGACCAGGTGACCGACAGGCCATGATCGTTCAGACTAGCCGTGAGGCCACCTCTTGTACGGTTGTGGCCTGTGGCCTGTCGAGCAGGCCCGGCCAGCCAAAGCCCTTGGCCACCGTGCTAGAACACACACACTCAACACTGACCTCAAGGGTCAGCTTGCCTTTCCTGTAACAGCTCGCTGTGCTGTGTGTCAATCAATCCTCAACCTCTCTGCTATCCTAGCTACGCGTCACCACGTAGTTTTAGCACCCCAAATCCTAATAGAAGGCGCCGCAGACACACGGGTCCAGCGGCACCGCAGATAGGTGGCAGTTGCCAGGGACCTGCACCCCATCGGCGGCCAGACGCCAGAAGACCTCCTTGCCGATTCCCAGCGGGGACCGCGCCAGAGCCGGTCATAGGTGTCGGGTGAAGGCCCAGTCCTGCAGCGGCCCGCAAGAGCAACCGCCGGGGTTGAGCTCGCGCCACACCACCGCCGACCACGGGGGGATGCGGCGCACCAGCAGTGAGGGCCTGGCGCCGCCCACCGTCGTAAGCGTTGAACGTGGCAGAGACCGGGACGGCGTCACCAACAGAGAGCAGCCGGCAGCAGTCTGCCAGCCGCGCATAGGGCACCTCCAGGCCAAGGCGGCGATGCCAGGGTTGGGCAGCAGGGGGTTGTCCAAGAGGGGGGCCGTGAAGCTCCAGAGCTCCAGTCGCAGCCGGCAGCAGTCTGCCCAGTTGCCAACCTGGCCTGTGCGTGTTGATGAGGCGCCTAGAGAGGGTTCAATAATGCAGCGCAGGAGAGGGCCCGTATCGAAGGGCCAAAAAGCCAATCAGGATTAGTTGCGACATTGGCAGGGCACACAAGGAAGGCGGGCTGGGAGGAGATAGAGCGTACATGCACATTGTCGCCGGCGGCACGACTGTCGTCCACAACCAGCCGTACGGAGCGGGCGGGATCCATTGCTGGGTCCTTGTGGGTTACGTGCCGCACATGAGCAAAGTAAAGCGAGAATATTCAGGAAAGCATTTACATTAACACATTGCCACACAAGGGGCATGCGCGCCCCGCAGATGACATGAAGGCCTGGCTGGCACATACACGCGGCCACCCACATACAAAGAGCACGTTGGATGGAGTGAAGTTAGCTCAGTGTATCGCCCACACAACGTACGGCACATACACATACACGTCCTCACTCAACACCCTCCTTTCATTCCTCCTATCCAGACCGCCTCAATAGCTCAGCCCGGCCCACCTCACAGCTCTCTGCAGCTGCTGAGTGACGACCCTAATGAATGCTCCGACACGCAAAATGATGCTATGCGATGAAAATTATTGCAGTAGCAAGGGGCGTCCATGAAGTCGGCCCCAACCGCAAAAGCCCATGATAGGTCTGAAATATACCTGCCAGCAAACATTGCCTTGGAGCCCAACCTAACAGGGACAAAGCAACACACACGCCAGCCAGTACGTAGCAAGCCTGCGATCGTGCACGGAGCACCCAGCAACTTGGCCTACGACCTATAATGAACAAACCCTAACGAACAACAGACAGTTGAAAGTCCCGCAGCCCTGTACAACACGTGCGACATGCTTGACACCGCTCACACATGTCCATCCCACCCGCACGCCACACACACACCCACAAGCAAACTGCCGCTTCCAGGCAATCCACAGCTTTCCAATCGTCGTGAAACTGCAGAACTCTCGCTATCTGTTGATCGCACGACGCATCTTTCCTTTCGCATTTCTTGCCGTGTGACTTCCATGCGTACCGCCTGCACAACTCCAGCAGCTGATGGGACGGGACGGACCCACCATCCACCCGCCACTTGTGGTTAGCACTTGGTTAGCGCTTAATTAGCATGGTCAATCGAGGGGCTCCATCTGAGGGGCGCGGGAGGGGGCGGCGGCGAGCTGGTGAGTCGGCATTCTGTCTTTAATTGAGTGTCCTGACCTGACATGTATGCATGGCAAGCAACGTGTGATGATGCCGACTGGCTGGGAGAACTGCTAAATGGGCAAATGGGTTGGTTCACACGAGCGGAGTGGCTGGGTGGGCAGCGCATGGCAGGTTCTTCATGGCTATTGTTGCGGGTGGGTGGGAGGCTTCAATCAAACTGTGCTTCTAAACCGCATCAGGTGCGGCGAGGACGTGATTTTTGGCCATAGTGGCAAAGCTATGCTGCCTGCCATAACCCTGCTTAGGATGTACACCGCACATTGCTGCCAGCAAATTGCACCAATCAGTTACCTCCAAGAGTGCGTGCGCTCATCACATACCAACCTGGGTTATGAGTTCTAGCCCTGCTGACGTTCGAACCGGGAATGCGTTATTACGAAACCGTGCGTATTGCCCACCTGCTGCAGTAACAGCAGCCTCTTGACAATCTCCGCAGCTGCAGGCCGCCGTGGTGTGTCGGGGTCCCTGCAGTTACGTATACGCACGATGTGGAAGGTGGGAATGTATTGTCAGGCCATAATTTGGCAGGCAGTGGGCCTCATAGCCGAAATAAATCATATCAGCCAATGTTCACCCATGCCGTGCCGTCCTGTGCACACGTACCCAACACCATCCCAACAACGCAAGCGAGCCAGCCCAGAGCGAGTCGTCTAGGTCCTAGACAGATTCATCACGAGTTGCCCAAGCTTCTCCTGACTCATCTATTATCAGGGTGGACTCCTCCCGGGCGTGCAGTTGTCATTGAAGATGTTGGGGCTGCAACATACCCATTGCCAGCTGTCGACACGCTAAATAATATGCATGAAAAATAATAAAACAGTCCATGCTGTTGACAGAAAGGATATATACCCGCAACGACTATTCATGTAGGCCTACCAGCACTCGATAATGACGCGGGCAAGCTTCAACGGCCAGCGGGGCTGTGGCAGCGTGAGCGGCAATGGCAAGCGCCGCTGCCGCATGGAGACCTCCACCGCAATCTGCAAACACACGTGTTGGGATTGTTATCCATGTGACCCATGAGGTGATGATGTTTGCCTTGACCACACTGAAAACACAGAAAAACGCTGAAAACACAGCAGCAAACTGCGTGCGGCGAAATACAGGGATCACTTCTGTGTTCTACGTAATCCTTGAGGTCGAGACAGCGAGCAATGAAGGCAGCAGAGGCAAAGGCAAAGGCTGGGGCAAAAACTGAGGCATTGGTAGCGGCAGCGACAGCAGCAAGCAGCTGCTCGCTCCAGCTGGGGTGACGTGGCAGGCTAGTCATGTAGGGGGAGCCCGCGTAGCTTCTGTTAGATTACTCATTCCATCAATGCTTTGGCTCAATGCACGCTACTCCGTAAGATGCGAGGACTGGTGAGGAGTCACTTCGCCTGCCTTCGTGTGTCATGGGGTTGAGCCCAGGCCACACGCACATGCACTTCATCCCCTCCCCATGCACGTACGCATCCACTGCTGCCGCCCGCCCGCCCGCCTGCCCGCCCGCCTGCCCGCCCGCCTGCCCACCGACCCCACCTGGACCGCGCCCATCCCTTGCCACGGCTGCTGCCCCGACAGCATCTCCCTGCGAATGAGCAGCAGCACAGCAG
The DNA here is from genome assembly GCA_001662425.1 of Chlamydomonas sphaeroides. Lineage (NCBI taxonomy): Eukaryota > Viridiplantae > Chlorophyta > Chlorophyceae > Chlamydomonadales > Chlamydomonadaceae > Chlamydomonas > Chlamydomonas sphaeroides. Next base: position 3,445 of record BDDC01002801.1, on the reverse strand, counting down.
CGTACGGCCTCGATTATTTGGGAAACACATATGCCTTTTTTTGTTTAATCTCAGGTACGTAGGCAGCCGTGTAGTGCATGTGCGTACAAACCAGTGCATGTAGCTGTGCTCGCTGCCCGTAGCACGCTCGCTGTGCTGCTTTCTTGCACCGATGCTCAACAATTTCCTTGTGAAATTTTTTAAGCGATACATGACACATGCAGAGCGCTCGAGCCGACTTATTTCATATACGTATGTGCGTTGACATACGTTTAGGTGAGAGAGAGAGAGATTACAAAAGGAAAAAGAAACCGAAACCGAGCAAGGAAAAACGGAAAAGCAGGAAGCAGGAACCAAGTCAAAGTGCCGAACGGCGCAAGGCACAAAAAAAAACGATGGGGCCCTCAGATCCCCCACCGTCGGAGCACAGCAGGACCAAACAGATCCAAACTGCCTCATCCATCCCCCCAACACGGCAGCCTCCCTACACCAACCCTAACGTGCACACGACATGCGTTTGCGCTCAGAAGCGCCAAGCAACAGTTCAAAGCTCCTCCTGCGGTGTGCGTTCGCAGGCGCAGCGGGTCCTCTCCTCCATGCTCCGACATAGGTGAGTCTCAGACATGGCAACTGCATGTTTCGCTCACCACAATATGACGGCGTAGCTGTAGCAGTCCACCTTGTGAGACATGGAGGCCACAGCAAGGTCGAAGCACTGCGGGAGGTGGCAGGTATGGGGTTTTGGCCGTCATCAAAGCAAATTTCCATCAAAACCACAATTGCAACCGCAACTGGAACCGCACCTCGGGGGCCATATATGCTGTCTGCACACATGCATGGCGGGAGGGAAGAGAAGAGGGTCAGCGACAGTGACGTGAGCATCTCTGATCTCGGCTTGGGGTTCGCTTCGTTACTGAAGCCTTACATTTTGCAATCACATATCAGACCCAATTCACATTCGTTCCGCGTACCCACAATAGATAGATAGAGGACATACCTAGCATCCGTCAAAACGGCATCAGGAAATCGTCATATTGTGGTTTTTTAGAAACCAATCCCCAATACTCATACTACAGGTGGTTCGTTGTATTGTGAGACACGTCTGGGTTTACCCTGGGGTATCCCTTGCAAACTTGCGACTTACTGTGCCGCCCGGGCAGCACATAGCCATACGGGTCCCTTAGGTGCCGCCATAGTGACGTAGATTAGCTGCTAGCGTGCGTAGGTGGCATGCGCTCTGGCAAACTATTGCGAGGAGTTTAAAACATGTAGTGCCCAAAGATTGTAGACGAGGTGCGGGCAAAATCAAACTTTCTCCCATGCCTTTGTACATTCAACCAAGCAAGTAAGCCTTGCTCACCGTGCCGGCCTCGGGGTTCATGGTCACGAGAGTGTTCTCACGCAGCCTCGACAGCCCAAAGTCCTGCCATATATGAGTGGGCCAGAAGGCGACGCAAGCATGATGACCTGACCTCAACGGCGGCGGGGCACACCAAGTCAGCATGCCCGCCAGCGCATGTATGCTCATCCAGATATCTGGATGTCATTGTGCTATCTATCGACGTAGCACCGACAACCATGCTTGCACGCAGCATACGTACTCAAACACACAGATAGATGCGCCAGCAGCTTACAGCTGTGTGCTGCCAAACAAAGCTTTGGCTCACCGCTATCTTGACCACCGGCCTGGGACCCCAGGGGTCGTTGATCAGCACGTTGCTGGGCTGGAGAGGGGGCAAGGCGTTGGTTAGGGTAGAGAAATGAAGGGTGATTAGTCTTTAAGGTTGGCTGGCTGTTGAAGTATCACAATGCAAAGCAAGCAATGCGTACGGCCATGCATACTCCATATATATATATATATATATATATGTATATCATGTCTTTGTGTGTGGGCGCACCTTGAGGTCGCGGTGTATAATGGTGGGGTGCATGTACTCGAGCCCCTTGGCAATCTCCAGCGCAATGTGCAGCACCTTAGGATGGGGCGCACCGATACCAAACACGTGTGATGACCTGCCGATCATTTCACCACACACAGCATGCACTGCGCGATTTGCCATGCAAAGCTGAAATAAACACGTCATCCCCACATCGACCTAACAGCATCATGCAGCACATGACACGCCAACCCATCACATCACAGTTTTATTTTTGCGGTGCGTGGTGCCCAATGCAAGGCATGTTGTGAGGATCGTGTGGATGTTTGCGCACACTGCATACATGCTGCGTACAATTGTTTGTGTGCTTTACGCTAGTCATGACTAGTCATGGCGCGCACCGATACCAGCATGTACCACACAAGTATGATAGCTAAATCTGATGACGACGGCTGTCACACATGCCCTTGATCTATATGCAATATCCAGCCACTCACCCACTATACACACGCATCCGGTGTAAGGCATACGCGCAATTAGTACAAAGCAAGCATCGCATAGCATATGGTTAATACTCAGCGACACTCTATCTTCACAGAACAATCATGCCGCCAGTAAGCCATTGGCGGCTCATCCGCAGTGCACAAGAACACGCACCAGCGGCAGCGGCAGCAGCTTGCTCGGTCCACCCGGCTTCGCTTCTGCATACATGAGCTTTTCCAGCGATGTCTCCATCAGCTCCAGCACCAGGAACGGCCGCTCCGGGCCCAGGCACTGCAAGTGACAGCGGCGAGTTCGAAATGTGTAAAGAGTGTGAAGGTGAGCCAAATAAAGCAGCAGCACAGATGCACAGAAGCACAGAAGAACAGAAGCACAGAAGCACAGCAGGCTACTCAGGCTACAAAGGCGAGCAACAGTTAGGCTCTCTAGTTTGGGTGGCATTGTGATGCTGCAACCAGATGTCGCTACATGTCGATACTGGATACTGGTAGGAGATGGTTCTGTCCTCCATCTTTAAAGTGGAGGGCGTAGGTTCGTATCCCGTACCTATCACCCCCTCGGGGGTTAGCTGTCCCTCCGGGGAGTAATACAAGCCTCCGGCGGGGTGCTATGGAAAATATGAGCCAGAGATGACAATTGACGCCCTTGGCCACATGGCTGTGAACGGCACCACCGGTATTTTTCAATCCGGACCCCTTTGACCCCTTTGACCTCATGGATGGTTGACGGATGTGTACAAGCAAACGAACCAACCCACGCACCGCTGCCAGCACCCGCACGATGTTGTCGTGCCGGCAGCGGCCCAGCACCTCGAGCTCCTGTGGCAGGCGTGGCATGGTGTGCCGTGGCTGGTTTAATAGAAATAGAAAAAGAAATAGATGTACGGCGAGCTTGACTCGCCGTGATTTAAGGAGGTAGGGCGATCAGGAGGGCCGAAGCCCCCTACACGCCCTGTCCCCCGGGGCGTGGCGGGGTGGGAGAGGTGATGAACCATCCCGCCCCCCTTAGGCTGACGCCTTCGGTGGGCGGCGGCGTTGTCCCTTGTTGAATTCCAGGTCGCGGCGCAGGGCCACTATGGCTAGGGCGTA
>BDDC01002800.1:0-10393 GCA_001662425.1 Chlamydomonas sphaeroides | reverse complement strand
AAGAAGCAGCCGTAGGGAAAGGAAGCACGGGACACGCAATGCATGATATTAGGGCTGCTTCTTTCCTTGCTTCGCAAGCCCCTGCGGGACAACTCCTAACGTAGTGAAGGGACACGGGACTGGCAAATCATCCTCGTATATGTCACGGATTGAATTCGCCTAGTACGTAATAGACAAGCTCATCAAAATTCTTTTTTTTAATGAACAAACATCAATCTTTAATCTGTTTATCTAATTTATACAGGGTCAATCTTAGCTCTTTACCCCTTTCCTTGCTTCAGCCATATCGAGGTTCTTATTTTTCGGTGCCCCCAAGAATACGCGGGTTGTTTGAGCTTCAGTCCCGTAAGATGGGAGGCTACCCCCTCCCATCTTACGGTTGCTTCGCCGAAAGAGAAGCTCTTATATGCCGCCCCTCACATCTGCATCAAGAAGGGGTCTCTGGTCCGAAATTCCCATCTTCTAGCTTAAGCCCTCCCTACAGGTTAAGTATAAATAGCCAGAACAGCCTAGGGCCTCAAGACCTAAAGCAGCGCTCGTTACCTAGCTTCGCTAGGCTAGGGAAGTCTTTATCGTCGTTTGAGATAAAACAGAGCAGTTATTATAATGAAACAAGCCAATTAGGCGTTTGCTTTTTAAAAAATTATAAAAATTATCTCTTAAAAAAAAATAATACACACACTAGAAAAAACTTGTCCCAATTTATTACACTCTTTACGCAAGGACCCCAAAAACTTTCCCTTGCCTATACTGGACAATCCCTTCCCCTTTACAACGTGTTACCTATCAGGCAAAGAGCTTCATCATCTGTTAAGGGTAGCTCATTAAGACGCGTGTCCCGTAAGATGGGAGGCTACCCCCTCCCATCTTACGGTTGCTTCGCCGAAAGAAGCCTCCAAAGGGGAGTGGCTTCCTTTAGTTGCCCCCCGAGGGGCTACCCAGAGGGCACGGGTATGTCAAGTTCCAGCCTTCTGAAAGGGACAGCTGGTCCTCGACATCTAAGTGCAAGAAAATGCAAGAGTAAGTATTTTATTTTACAAAAACAAAACAAGACACTTGCTTTTATTTGCTTTGCTCAACAGAGTCTTAATCTGTCTCCTGGATGTTCAGCCGCACATCAAAAAAGTCATAACGTAAAAGACTTTTTAGAAAAATCATTCTTTTTAAAGTCTTCTACCCTCGACAAATTAACTAGCCCTTCCCAGCTTACACAGCAACAAGCTCAATCTAAACTCTCTTTATTTTTAGGTTATTGGTTAATACCTATTTATAGTTTAGCTTTAATTACACCTAATCTAAGCACAGGAGTATTTTCCTTTGCTTCGCTTCCCTGTAAGATGTCCCATCTTACGCAAAGCAAACGTAGTGAACCGTACAATCCAGTTTTAATAACTGAGGGGGCTCCATCTGGTGGTGCAACACGTCCCGTAGGGACAAACCTTTGGGGGGATAGCTGCTATCCCATAACCTCATCAATCCTTTATGATGTGGCTCTTCGTAGCCCCCAAAGCAAGGAGCGTTGTAATGTTAGGCAAATAATATCTAATTTAGATACGTACCTTTTTGCTCAACAGACAACAACACAAAGCTTTATTACTGATAAAAAAAGACCCCCAATTACTTTGGACCTTTATCGAGGGAAAATGCACAATTCTCATCAACAAACGTTTTTATTAAATTATGCTCAGTCTAAATCTCCCTTCGTCCAAGCATTTAACTCTACTTTTGATAAAGCAATAAATCCATTACTTAAGAAACAATATATAACAAATGTTTTAATGCCTGGTCTTTATCGGATGCCTCAATCCTTGAGGGGTATCCCATCAAGGGGAAGCCATAATGAAGGTCTTTCTATTATTTGGGGTCATGATGTGAAGCGTAAACCTAAAGACCCTCAACCAAGCTCTAAAATAAAGAACGAAAAGGCTAACCCCTGGTATGAGGCAGCTAACGCAGGTCCCGAGGGGGCCATTCCCTTCCCTACGGGAGGGAAAGAAGCAGGCGAAGCCAGGGACACCAACCTCACTCCCAGACGCCAGGGGCTAGGCAAATTACCAGCTTTTACCACTTTCACTTCTGTACCACAAATTAAAAAGGATTGCCTGCAAAGGGCCCCTTGGCAGATTAGAGGCCAGCAAAGCTGGAAGGGCGGCAGCTCTTCTTCACCGCTACCTCACGAGCTTCTTTCCCTGTGGGGTGAGGGAAGGGACACCCCCCAAGAATACGAGGGTAACAAAAATTGCTCATCAACAAATAAGGTCTTAAATTATTTATATATTACTAATTATTATAAACCTAAATGTTCACTAGCAAACTTCTTAGGGGACCTAAATAATAAAGGCAGCTGTATGTTTGTTTCGTGGACACCACGTTTAAGTTTAGGTAACGTGGGGCACATAAGGCACATCCAAATACCGTGCAGAGCTTCGCTCTGCAAGACATCTCCTAACGTACATGCTAAGCCCCTGAGCGACGTAGCCCTCGGTAAGGTATCAAAAGGGCAAGGTGGGACTGCTACACTCAGCAAGCAAGGACCCCCTAACATATTAGGCCTTAACCCTAGTATGCCAAGGAGCCAGAGGGCACCTTATGGGTTACGCCTAACCTCTGTTGATGGGAATAAGACAGCCCGCACTCAATCTGGCACTTATTATTTAAATGTGTGTAACAAGTTGAAACAATTAATACGGACTTCCCCATCTTTATGGAAAGCGGATTCTCTAATTAATAAAAACCTACCACAACTTCCCAAGGGCTTAAAGAGGGGGGTTACTTTAAAAAATTTCTATTTAAATAATATATCTGTAATATTTAAACATCAAGCAATCTTGCTGTGCGGCCCATCACATCTTAATCAAAAAGCAAGCAAGCCATCAAGGGTTAAGGACAGCCCTTCGCAACGATTACTGCAGAGGGGAGATCATACAAGCTCGTTCAGCACTAGAGATTCTGGGTTCGCTACACTTGTCCATAGAGGAAGCGCTCAAAAAAAACGAAAAGCTAAAAAACAACGATTGTTAACACGTCGTCAAAAAAAACGTACTCGTTTTTTTCCACGTCCTATTTGGTTACGTTCGCAGCTTTTTTTTAATAAAATCTCTTCACCAAAAATGGAAGTAACTGATAAAAGGCAACTAGACTCATATAGGTTAACCCTACCCCTTTCCCTTCGGTGCTACCCCTACGGGGCGAAGCAAACCCCAACCAGCTCGCCCCTCTACTCCGCACGTCGCTTGTCATTTCTAGAATCAAAAGGGCTAAGAATGTATAGTAAAAGTATGAGCAAAGCAAAGAAAAACCCATTTGTTACAATGGCAGAACGTGTACACAGTATACAGAGAAAAAATGTCTGTAAGCGCATAAAATTAGAAATGAATTTGTCAACAGGGCCTCAAGTCCATAACCTTAATGCAGTTCCATTGCCTCCTCAAAGAGAGAAGGCGCATAAAGCAAATTATTTTAATATATCTTTATATAAAGAACAAAAAACAAACAATCCACCACCAAATCGAATGAGCCCGGAAGGGGCTTTGCATGATACAATTTATCGTGATTTTTGGATTTGGGTATATAATAATACCTCTCAAAGCCAGTTGCAAGACTTTATTTCTCTAGCCAAGGGAAGACTATTAATGTGGTTATTACCAAATGCAAACAATGAGATTTGGTTAGATGTGCCTAGGTCTTGCCCCTGGTATGGGGCAGCTAACGCAGGTCCCTTCACGACGTTAGGGGCTTATGGGGTAAGGGAAAGGGACACCAACCGCATATTTGGGGCCTTTTCGTCTGTGACCCCTCCTTCTTCTAGTAAAAAGGAAAACCATAACAGCCAATACATCCCCCCAACGGAACCACATGGCACAACGTCTAAATTACAAAACTTATACGTAATGACAAGAATTTATTGGGCATTAAATAAAACGGCTATCCCTAATACTTTGTTCCAAACGCATGCTTTGCATGATTTATGGAAGACCCAAAAATTACGTAACCAAAGTAAAAATAATAAAACAAAATTACTAGAGAAAAAGGTGGTTGAGTTTTTTAATAATATAGATGCGGGTTGCTTCAATAGAACGGTGAATTTGTCTTCACCTCTTGATGGGACCATCAAGAAGAGTGAAAAAAAAGATACAAATAATAAACTTGTACAAAAAATTACAAGTAAATATAAGCAAAAAACACAAAAATTAAATTACTATACAAGTTATACCCTGAAGGGAAGTAACTACAGTAATCATAATGGACGTATTAGAAGTTCAAAAAATACGTACAGCCAATATGGTAACTCGTTAGATGTGAGACCCCTTCTATATTTAGATGTAAGGGGCAGCACTAGTATTCTTGGGGGGCGTGTTTCTCTAGCTTCGCTAGGGCAGCTCTTAGCCTCTCTTAGTGGCTTGCAAAGCAACTCACATCTAAATATACCAGAGTTAGAGGTTAAAGTTTCTCACATAAGCTCGAACCAAAAAAAACAATCAGACACGACATTTGTTGAACCGTACTTATTAGTAAAAGGGAAGTACTCCAATTCTGATATGGAGGGTAAGCTTAACACATGGTGGTCAGATCTAAATATTAAAGAAAATTCGTGTGACTTTTTAATTAGGAACTCTAATAAAAACTTCAATCCTTCGGTTGCCCCGTTGGGGCGAACCTTTGATAGGTATATGGAAGTTATAAAGCCAACAGCCATTTGGAGCCTCGTTCTTTTCCATTTATGCGCTGTCATTTCTCTTGTAAGTATTAGTCGTGTGCGTAGTTTTATTACATTTCATTTTATTTTACTTTATAAAATGTCCAGTCTTTATGCAACAATAATTAATAAAATTATAAAAGTGGGAATTGTACAGAGCATAGAAGGATGTTTGCGCTTATTTAATTATAGAGGGGAAAAAAGTTCCAACGGCTCGGCGAAGCTTCCCTTCCCTTCGGGAGGGAAAGGAAAGCAGCTCTCCTTGCCTGTTCCCTTAATTCCCTTGAAGATGGAAAATCAAGGGAATCAGGGAGCCTCTGACCAGTTAAAGCTTCGTAGCCAACTGCTTACTAGGACGAATACCATGGACCTAGGCAAAAAATTAAATGTACGTCTATTGTCTACTTTGTTTAGTCTAAAGTTATTAGACAAACGATTATATAAAGATGCTGCGCCTGCCCACCCTCTAAGCCCGTCTAGGAAAGCACGCCGCACAATCAGCCCACGCCTAGGTCAGTTAGGTCCTAGTGTCAGGGGGTTGTCCCAAAGGGGCAAGGGCCTTGAGGGGCCTTCAGTAAACAGACATAATTACCTCCAATTTGGTCAACCTCAACCAAACTACGCCATAAGAGTTTTTTCAAAAATAAATACAATAAGTGTACAATCTATGATTATTGCATTGCAGGATAAAGATTTGATTGCTTCTTGTGCAAAGCAACCGCAGGGACGTATGGGGGGAGGGAAAGTCCCGCAGGGGCAAAGGCAACCTACTAGGGCAAGGGCCCTACAGTCCAATAGAGAAGCAACCGAAGAAACAGCCCAATCTCTACCCCTTAAGCATAGCGTAGAGCAAAGCAATAAACTTAACCTAGGCCCTTTTGGCAAAAACCAAAGGTTAGCGCAAACAAGTCTTTATTTTTTAAAACAACAACAGCAATTTTTAAAGTTATCGAGTGCAAGACGCTCATCAATATTCTTATTAAATGGTATCTCTTTATTTCAACGGCTAGTTGGTACGTTAAAGACTTTTTTTGAAAACCCTGCAGAATATACAACAAGTTGGATTGCGTATCAGTTTTTAATTGAATGGTCTTCAGATCTTATTACATTCCATCCAGAAAACGTTGATATTTATATATGGAAGGTTTTTTCAAAATTGGACATTGTAAAGACACGTACAATGCCGTTTAATGCACTTTTAAACTCTAATCCAATCACTAACACATTAAATCTTGAGCAAGCACTTGTTGCCCCTGCTTTTGATGGGACTTCGTTATTAGGACTCTCGGGGGCCCCAAGATTATGGGATGGGACACTTAGTTTATTAACTGTTTCCCACATCATCCACCGTCGTATGCTTTATCTTTTTGATGTTTTATTTTTTACAATCAATCAGCCTGATGCTGATTTAATAAATAGACAAGCAAAAGGTACGTTATTTTGGGATCTTTGGGCAGATTTTTTAGTAAATGCTGCGGATTATTATAATGTAAATCTTTCTGCCTTATCAACAATTAAAGCAGAACAAAATTTATTAATTGATAAGATAGGTACCACTCTTCCTAATTACCACTCACTGTCCCAGCCTAATGCTAAGGGAGCCTTTACCCTTAGGAACGACCCTCGTCCAAGGGGAGCGGACCAAGGCCCTATAGGCCTTCAGATAGGGCCTTGGCCTAAATTATTAAGTTTAAATTTATACCAAGCGAAGGTTAATCGTTGGTCCGTTAATCAGTATATTAATTATCAATCTTGGCATAGTCATACGGGTAGCAATAATTCAAATGGTGACTTATTTATTGATTATCACCCTCCAAAATCATTACAACATTTTCCAGCTCTAAAATCGAATAGCCTTTTACTAAGACCTATTGGTTTGTTTGTGTGTCAAATATATTCAGGTTTATTTAATTTTAGTATATCTAAGAATTTATTATTGGTTAAAGAAAAAAATGCAGACGTCTCTTTTATTCCCCATCATCAAGAGAATCGCCAGACAAACTTGGTTTTAACAAAACGAACTGATGCTTCCGAAAGGGGCGGAGAACATCAGTTAGCTTTATTGATACGAGCTTTAGCAGGTGAAACAGAATTAAAAATTATTACAGATAATGCTCAACGCTATGCATTAGTTAATCGAGGTTTTGCCATTGGTATCAAATTACTACGTGAAGTTTTTGATGCAATTGCATTAAATACACCTTGTATTTTCTTATTAGAAGATATACATGCCATTGGTGAAAGACGCCCTATGTTAATAGGTAGTGGAATGTCTGATGAGACCTCTAGCTCTTCTGATTTTTTTGGGAATCAATGTGTTGCACCAGGGGGACATGATGCAGATTATGTGAAAAATATTGTTGTATATCAATTAACACGTCACGCACTTACACATTATAAAAAACCTTTTAAAGGTGATTATTCTTTAGCAATTCCAACAAATCTTTTTGTAAATAATATTAGTGGGGCTCATCCTAGAAGCTTAGAGGTAAATGGTAAAGACCATAAAACATTAAAAAACAAAATACCTTCAAATCGTGGCTTGTCCCTTCGAAACTCACATCTAAATATAAAACAACAAGCAAACAAGTCCTCTAGAGGAGGCAAGCCCCTAGGGGGTGGTCCGTTAGGGCCCCTTGATGGAAATATGAGTATAAAGCAAACAAGTATAAGTCTAGCCCGTAAGCATTTTTGGAGTAAGGGCCGCTCATCTTTACAAAAAAATAATAATGAAAGATTATTAAAGGAAGACAAATCTAAACTGAAACATTCTAAAATTGTTGAATCTTTGCCTTGGACAAGTTTACCTAGTGAACAATTAGCAACAAAACCACGTACATCATATTCAATCAGAGCAAAAGTTGCTATGTTAGCTGAACGCGCTTTATCAAACTCTGGGGCAAAATTAGATATGATTACAGATTTACTTGTTATTATTGATAGTGTTAGAAGTAATAAAGGATTTGTTGTATTTGCTACAACAGATGTTCCGCATGTATTAGATCCAGCATTACGTCGACCTGGGCGACTTGATGAAACAATTTGTTTACCTGGGGTTTCTTATGGACCATTTTTTCAACCTCAGGTTAGTAGTAGCTTAATGATAAAGACCACCCTAAGGGCAACAACCTTAGTTAAGAAGTCACCTAGAGATACTTTAGGTTGGTGTCCCTTGCCCCTACGGGACCTACATCAGCTGCCCCATACAGAAGCAACCTCACTTCCATACGCGCCATACGCGTATGGGGTAAGGGGCACACCCGCAGCTAACACAGACCCTAACTTTAACCTAACCTCGTTATGGGTGCCTAATATTATGGATTATAAAGAAGATAAGAAAGTCAAGACAAAAGAGCATAAGAAAAAAAATATGGTTAAAGCTATTGCTTACTATGAAGGTGCGAAGCAAGTTTTAATAAGCACTTTAAAAACAAAAAACAATTATAGTTTATATGGTTCTTTACCTAAAATGTCTGGAGGGGCAAGTCCCCTAAATGGTTCCCCACAAGAGCAACAACAAATAATCTCCCGTGTAATAAACATTTTTGCTGGTAAAATAAGCCAAATGCTTTGTTCTACGAACCAGACCCAGCCTAAGTGTCTCTCTACGGCTTCAGGTTCGCCAGGTACACTCGGAGCAGGACCAGTAAAGAGAACAAGTGGTAGTGAGTTAAACTATCCACGCAGACCCCAAGAGTTGTTCTTAGCTTACGATGTTTCTAGTTTGTTTAATTTAGACAAAGAAGTTAAAATGGCAACTGAAATATTGACTAATTTTGTACATAAACGTTTTTTATACAGATCGCAACAAGCTTTTTATCCAAAACTTTTAAGTTTTACTGACGGGAATGTTTTAGAAGAACCACCTTCTCCGCCATTCTCTAGTTTATTACTTCCTGCAAAACGTTTTGAAAATTATCAACGTGTTTTTCAAGATCTCATTTCACATCAACCAACACAGGGACAAAGAAAAGATGAACTATCGTGGGGTGAAATCTTACAATATCATAAACAATTAAGCTCTATTAAAGTATTAAATGTCGATAAACAATTGCCTTCAGGTGGGATACAGAGACCTATCGGACTCCTTCATGATAAAAATAATGATGGCCTTAGAGGTAATGATAAGCCATATCAAGGGGGACACATAGGTCTTAATTCTTTATTAGAGACTAACAGTTTTAGGGACCCTTTAGGGTCCCCAGAGAGTCGCCAAAATACAACAAATATTAATTGGTATTACCAAAATCGTATTTTAAAACGTCATGGTCAATATTTAACAAATCAATGGTGGAATGGTCAGCTTTCTGAACATAATGCAGAAACTGTTTTTTTAAGCGATATTGATTGGCGATCTAGCTTTATTAAAAATAAGCTTTCTCTACTGGATACAATTACTAAACAAAAAATCTTTACAGTCCATATGGCGAGAGGTCAGATGGTTTCAATGTCTGTACGTACCGTAACTTCTAAAGCTGCCCCACCCTTTGGTGTATGGGGCCCCCAAGAATACGAGGTAAAGGAAAAGGGATTAAGGCCTCATCAAGGTACTTTAATTGCTGACAAAAACAAAAACCAAGAGGGGCTAGATGTTTTACTAGATTTCCCTGATACAGATCAATATTATAATCCACGTAGACGTCGTTGGTTTTTAAATAAAGGTTATTGGAGTTTCTGGTTTAATTTAGATAAAGCAGAAAACTCTTCAGAAAACATAATAAAAATTTGGATTTTAGAATGTATTAGCCAAACTTATACAAATTTATATAACAATACCGAATTGTTAGATTACATTACAAGTAAATTTATTGCTTTAGGGCGCTTCCACTAGGTTTGTTCCCATCTCGAGCCCCTCAAATTGGTCTTGTCCCTCACCCCATACAAAGTAACCCACACAGTAGAGGCGCGGCCCATATTGGTTAGATTCGTACCTCGGGCACCTAACCCCTGAACATACCCGTGCCCTCTGGACGAGAGACTAGGGACTAGGTGGGCAGCTAGGTAGGTTAGGAGGCTTTGCCTAGATAGGAGGGTTGCCCCTTGTCCCGTGCTTCCTTTCCCTTGCTTCGCAAGGCCAGCGAAGCAGCCCTCCCATCTTAAGAAGCAGCCGAAGGGACAAGAGACCTGTGCCCTTGTCCCTTCGAGACCTGTGCCTAGCAAAGCAACCCCTATGGGGCAAGCGAAGCCCTAACCCACCTACAAGGACCCCCATCCCATCTTACCCCTTCGGGGCAAGGGGCTGACCGAAGGGACGGGCGTGCGAAGCCAGTGAGGTCCGTTAGGAACTACGCTCCCATCTTAAGAAGCCAGGGGTAAGTGTCCCCGTAAGATGTCCCATCTTAAGCCGAGGGCAGCGAAGTTGCCCCGCCTAACCCACCTAGTTGTGTGCTTGTAGGTGGGTTAGGGCTTCCTTTCCCTTCGGCAGCGAAGCAGCCCTCCCATCTTAAGAAGCAGCCGAAGGGACAAGGGCACAGCAACTCACATCATACGTGTAAGATGTCCCATCTTACGAAGCTGTCCCTCGGTGCTTGCTTCTTTCCTAGCGAAGCAACCCGTCCCTTCGGTCAGCCCCTTGCTTCCTTTCCCTTCGGCCAGCGAAGCAGCCCTCCCATCTTAAGAAGCAGCCGAAGGGACAAGGGGCAGCCCTCCCATGTCCCTTTGGCCAGCCCTGCTAAGCATGGCAAGCAAAGCCTCCTA
>BDDC01002793.1:0-10408 GCA_001662425.1 Chlamydomonas sphaeroides | reverse complement strand
CATGCGGGCGGCGGGGCGCACCTACGGGTGAGCGGGGGGGAAGGGGGAGGGGGGAAGGGGGGGGGAGGGGTGAGGGCGGGAGGGGAACAGGTGGAGAGGAGGAGGGGCGAGAGGGCGGGAGGGGGCAGGCGGTGTGAGGGAGTACGCACCGCACCCCAACATGTCGGCCACTAACCCTGCCGCCTCCCCTCACCGGCTCCCCTCCGCCCTCTCCTCCCGCCCTCCCAGCGCCATGGTCTCGCTGTGGCCCCACAACTGGCAGACCCTGCTGGCCGAGGCGGCTGCATCCGCCACCGCGGCAGCACCCGCCTCCTCGGCGGCAGCGGCTGCCGCTGCGGCGGCGGCAGTGGACGCCGCGGCGGGCGGCGAGGCGGGCGGCCTCGCAGGGCGGGAGGCGGTGGAGCGGGCGGTGTCGGGCGTGGGCCAGGCGGCGGCGGCGGGGCCCGAGGTGCCGCTGGGGGCCGAGGCGGCGGCGGAGGGGCAGCAGGCGGCGCCCGCCGCCCCCCACACCGTCAGCGCCGTCAACGCAACCAGCGCAGCCAGCGCGGCGAGCGGCAACGGCACCGCCGCCGCCAACGCCACGGCCAGCAGGGGCCACGCCGCCGCGCCCGGCAACGGCTCCTCCTCCGGCTCCCCCTCCGGCTTCCCCTCCGCCTCCTCGGCCTCCTCCGGCGGCGCCATCAGCCGCCTGACGGAGCAGCTCAAGCGGCTGGTGGGGGCAGGAGGGGTGGACCCCGCGGAGCACCTGGCCAGCGACAAGGTGTGCCAAGGCGCCCCGCTCCCCCGCCCCTTTGTTCCCGCGCACCCCCACACCCCCTCCTCCACGTCCCCTCCCCCACAACCCCTCCCCCGCCTCCCGCCCGCAGGTGTCGCGGCTGGACGTGACGCAGTTTGTGGCGCTGCTGGCCGAGGTGAGTGTCGCGGGGCGGGAGGGGGGGGAAGTGGGGGGCTGTGCTCAGAAATAGGTAACATACAGTAAGCACGCCCCGCGCGGCACGCCCTGATTTGGTGACGCGTCGGTCGTGCGTATGAAGCAGGGATGCGTTCGTGTGCGCCGGTGCGGGAAACGAAACCCAGCGCCGCTGCGGTTGTGTGTGGGCTTGTGTGCGGGGGCTCCTCTTCCATCTCTGCCCGTCCCCCGTCTCTCCCCCGCCTTCCCCCTCCTGCCCCAGGTGGGCGGCCCCACGGTGGCGGCCCACGTGGCGGAGTGGGGCGCACTGGAGCTGGGCTCGGGCGGGGCGGATGAGCAGGGTGAGGGCCGGGGGGGGGGAAGGGGAGGAGGGGGGAGAGGGGGCGCAGGGCAGGGCAGGGCAGGGGCAAGGGCAGGGGGAAGGGGAAGGGTGGGCCTCAGAAGCGTGCAGCCCAAGAGGCGAGGGGCAGCGGGTGACAGGCTGGGGCAGCTGGGGGCGAGGGAGGCAGCGGGAGGAGGTGCCGCGCTGCTCTGCGCACCCACCACCACATGACGCCACCGCGCAACCCCCGCACACACCACCACTGGCCCTCGCCGCCGCCCCCGCCCTGGGAACCACTCCCTCGCCCGCAGCGTCCGCCGCCCGCGCGCGCACCGCCTCCGCCGCCTCCTCCGCCGGCCCCTCCGCGCAGCAGGCCGTCGGCGGCCCGCAGCGCCTGCAGCGGGAGGCGGCCGCCGCCGACCCCCACCCGCCGCGCGGCTCCGCCGCCTGCCCCAAGGCTGACCCCTCCGGCCCTCACGGCGGCTCCCAGCGGCGGCGGGTGGTGGCGCTCATGCCGGACGCCACCCGCACCCCGCTCCCCGCCGCCCCCAGCACGCGCCTGTACTGCCTGTACGGCGTGGGGCTGCCCACGGAGAGGGGGTACCACTACGTACGGCCGCCGCCGGCGCAGCCCGCCGCGGCAGCGGGCGCTGAGGAGGGCGACGGCCATGGCGCTGCGGGCACGAGGGCCGATGCTGGCGGCGGCGGCGGCGGCGGCGGCGGCGGCGGCGGCGACGGCGACGGCGGCTCGCCGCCTACCGGCGGCGGCAGCGGCAGCGAGACGCTGGCGCCTCCCAGCGGCGGCCCGGGCGCGGCGGGGGCCGAGGCGGGCGCCGAGTCGTCCGGGGCGGAGGCGGGCGCGGGCTGGGCCATACTACGCGACCTGAGCCACCCGGAGAGCGGACTGGTGGGTAAAGGTTTGGGGGGAGGGTGCAGTGTAGGGATGGTGAGCGCGCTGGCCCAAGCTCGCGTTTGGAGTGGCTCAAGCTCGCTTTTGCCGGGGGGGAGCGGGGAGGTGTGGGGGCGGCGGGGGCCCTGGGGCTGGACGGCTGCGCGATGGGGGGAAGTGGGGGCAACGGGCAAGTGGGGGACATGGCCGAGGGCAGAGCGAGGGCGGGGGTGACTGAGCTGCAGACCGCAGAGGCGCGGCGTGGATCAGCGGCGCCCTGCGCGCTCGCTGCCCTGCTGTGCCCAGCCCCCTGTCTGTCTCATAGAGCCCGACCTCCCCTCCATCCCTGCCCCTCACCCCCGCCTCTGGCCCCCCCAGGACGTGGGTGTGGCGCTGGCCGACGGCGACGGCACCGTGCCGCTGCTGTCGCTGGGCGCCATGTGCAGGGGCGGCTGGCTGCTGCCGGGGCCCGCGGCGGCGCTCAACCCGGGCCCCATGGCGGTCACCACGCGCGAGTACAGGCACAGGAGCGTGTCGCTGCTGCAGGACTCGCGGTGAGGGGGGGGGCCAGGGGGGAGGGAGAGCCAGGAGGGGGGAAGGGGCATGGGCGAGGCAGCGAAAGGGCATCGGGAAAGAGGCGGGGAGCCTGTCTCCGTGCCACTCCTACCTCGCCTCCGCGGCTGCCGCCGCTGCCGCCAATGTGCAGCCCCCCCCCCTTTTCCGTAATATCCCCCGCTTCCCCCTCCCCGATCCCCCGTCCTCCCCGCCCCAGCGGCGGCCCCGCCGCCGCCGCCCACGTGGACATCCTGGGCAACGAGGGCGTCATGGCGGACGTGCTGGCCATAGCGGCGGGCCGGGGGGGGGAGCTGCGGGACGTGGTGAGCAGCGACATCGACAGCATCGCGGCGGCGGTGGACTGGGGGGCGCTGCTGGCGGGCCGGGGGGGAGGAGCGGGAGGGGGAGGGGCAGGGGGTGCGGGAGGGGGAAGCGGAGACGGCAAGGGGGAGGAGGGAGAGGGGAAGCAGGCGGAGCGGGAGCAGCAGGCAGAGGGGGAGCAGGCAGAGGGGGCTTGAGCGCGGGGGCGGGGCGGGGCGGGGCGGGGCGGATTGGACTCGGCGCTCAAAGACTGAGCCCGGGGTTTGAGGCACGGCCATGAGCAGGCGGGGTGCAGGCTGGGGTGCAGGCTGGCTGCATCAACTGCAGGCAGGCGGAGGCGGGCGGTTGTGGGGCTGAGGCGTTTGGAGCGGCGCCAGCACACTCGCCGCACCTGTGGTCAAAGAGATAGGTAGCAGAAAGCAAAACGCCGCTGTGTGGGGGGCGCTGCTGTGGGGATACCGTGCTGCCTTAACGGAGTTGGTGTTTTAGAGAGGGAGGGCGGGGGGAAACGGCGCACTAAACAGGTTAATGATAAGCTAGAACGAAGTCAAAGAAGGAATATCTGTAACCTGCGAAAACGTGAATTCATCGATATCTCCTGTGTAGTCTGGGACGAAAGGTGACGGCAGGCAGGTTGCACGTGCGTGCGGGCAGCAGACACGGGGAGAGGGGGGCGGGGGCCGGCAGCGAGTGGGTGGTTGGGCTGGTGCCCCCGGGTGGCCCACGTCACCACCCCTCCGTGAAGCCAGTTACAAGCGCGATTGCGTGGGTTGGGTATTGGCGGTCGCTGCATCGAGGGTGGACTGCTGTAGTGTCCGGGCGGATGTAACGTTTAAAAGACAGACAATCCAAGGATGACCTCTTACACGTAACAGCGGAGGCGTGGAGCCATGGCGCGGATGGTGTTGGGCAGGGGTGGTGCGCGGTGGGGCGCGCAGCTCCGTGGGGGCGGGGCGGGGGGGGCAGCTGAGGCCGCAGGAGGCCTCAGGGGGGGAGGCCTACACACAGCTGCGGCCGCAGGAAGCGCTGGCTCGTGCCAGCAGGGCCCAGCAAGGCGCCTAGGCGGTTGGACTGCAGCCACACGTGACGCTAGCCGGTTCGTTGGAAGACCCCTGTCACGTCCTTGTTGAGCGTTGCCGAGGAACACGGTGCAGCTCTAAGCCCAGGCGCTCCGGGGCGGCTCACGTCCTTGTTGAGCGTTGCCGAGGAGCACGGTGCAGCTCTGAACCCAGGCGCTCCGGGGCGGCACGGGGCGCATCGAATCGATGCCCCGATGCTTACGGAGACCCAAGTCCGATCCCCCTTTCAAGACTCCCGAGGCATAGACGGACGTTCACTTGAGCTTATCCAGGGATAAGCAGTCCATTAGATATCCACGGGCCGCGGTTGACGAGCCTTTCAGCGCCAAGTGGCGCTTTGCCACATGTTTGTATTGAACAGCATACAGAATCTAGGCGCAAATGTCTTGCACGTTTGTTAAAGAGGTATGCAGAGGACACCAGAACGAGGGCTTAATGTACGGCAGGACCTCCTACGGCGTCAAGTAGAAGCCGGGGCCCCTGCATCTGCTTGCATACCCCCTGCAACAAGCCACGCAAGACACCGCTTGACGCATTGTGGCTACGCTGTGCCCGGTTATCGCCAGCTCACTGGTTTCGGAGTTCCTATTGGTGAAGTTTGGAGGTCGAGGGCTGTTCCCAGCGTCCACTGCGTCGCGGTAAGGATCGCGCTTCTAATTTGCTTAGCGCGGTCAGCTCGGGAACAGCTTTGGCGCGAGCGCGAGGCAAAGCGCGCGACGTGGGCAACACTTCAAGCCAAAGCCGGCAGCCACACATCGCCTAACTGCTTGTAATGCCTCACATTTCACAGGGTCTTGATCGCTTCAGTTGCCCGCTGCTGCAACTCTCGGAACGCTCATAGTAGGGGTCTCAACGATGCCGCTCACCGGCCTTGTGCCCAGCGCCGGGCCGTGGCGGTGTTACCGCTCACGGCCCATCGGATGCAGCTCCGCGGTGCCGCTGAGGGCCCGCATGGCGCCACCCGCCGTGGTCGTCACTCGCGTGTCAACCCCTGCCCCACCGGCAACGACTGAGGGGCACGGCGCGCCCCCGCCGCCCCCGACCACCTCCTCCACCACCTCCGCCTCGAGCGCAGCTCCGTCGCCCCCGGCCGCCGCCCCCGGCTCGCGGCCCGTGGAGCGCTTCCGCTGGAGCGGCGGCAAGGACCCCAACCGGCCGCTGGTGGCCAACCAGCTGGGGCAGCTGCTGTCGCAGGGCCTGCCGCCCATCCCCATGCCCCGCCGCCACGACGAGACCTACCGCCGCGAGTTCCGCCAGGTGGGATGGTGGGGCGGTGGGGAGGGGCCCCGCCAGCGCCCCCTGGCCCCGCTATCGGTGTTGCTGCCCGCAGCACACGCCGCGCACGCTGCGGCGCCGCCTGGCCCCGCCAGCGCAAGCTGCTGCGGCCGCGCTGCTCGGGTGCCCCTAAGTAGGCTGCTGAGCCCGCTCGCTGCCCCCTCTCGCCGCCTCCCTGGCGGCAGGTATTTGACTTCGCTGCCTGGGCCAAGCACCGCAGCCAGCAGCGCTTCATAAACCGCCTCTTCTCCATACGCAAGTGAGGAAACACACAACGTGCGGCATGCCGCCTTTAACCCTGAAGGCCGCCGGCCGCCGCCCGCACTGCGCCCCGCGCGGCCCCTCCCAACCGCCAACCTCCAGCACATCAGCCGCGCCCGTTCTCTCCCTGCGCTAGCCCGCTCCCTCCTCACGCCGCCGCTCATTCCCCGTCCCTCCTCACCCCCTCTCTCCCCCTTCTCCCACCCCAAGGTCCAACGTGATCCAGAACACGCTGCCCTCGCTGCTGTGGGTGGGGGCGCTGTCCACCGTCCTGGCCGCCTACTCGGCCGCCACGGAGGGCGGGCTGCTGCTGCCGCTGCTGCCCGACCTGGGGCTGCAGCCCATGGCCGCCGCCTTCACTGCGCAGACCAGCTTCGGTGAGAAGGGCTGCCGGCGGGGAGAAGGCGGGGTTAAGGGGGCCAGCAGTGGGCAAGGGGCTGGGGGTGGGTGGGTGGGGGGAAGGCACTGCTGCGGCTGGCACAGCAGGGAGGAGCGCGTCGCCTGAACTTGTGCCGCCTCCTTCCTCCCCCTGCCTCCCATGCTTCCCATCCCGCTCCCGCACGCAGTGCTGTCGATGCTGCTGGTGTTCCGCACCAACAACAGCTACGGCCGCTGGGACGAGGCGCGCAAGATGTGGGGCGGCCTGCTCAACCGCTGCCGCGACCTCAACCGCCAGGCGGCCGCCGCCTTTCCGCCCGAGCACCGCGCCGCCAGGGAGGCGCTGGCCAGGTGGGGGCGGCAGGGGCGGGGGGTGGCGGGGGCGGCAGGGGCGGGGGGTGGCAGGGGCGGGGGGCGGCAGGCGCAGGGGGGCGGCAGGGGCAGGGGGATAGCGGGTAGGCGCTGCCGCTGCTGCTGCCGCCGGCAGCATCTTGCGCACAGTCCACGGAGGGTCTGATCTCCTGCGCTGCCCTCCCGCCTCCCGTCCTCAGGTGGACGGTGGCCTTTGCGCGGCTGCTGCGGCTGCACTTTCAGCCCGAGGTCAGCCTGGAGGAGGCGCTGGGCGGGCTGCTGAGCCCCGCTGAGATGGATATGATCACCAAGAGCCAGCACCGGCCCGTGACGGCGCTGCACGCCATGAGCACGGTGAGGGGGCACCGGGGCAGGAGGAGGGAGCTGGGTTTTTAGGCGGGCGAGGGAAGGGCAATGATGGGCCTAGTGTCCCCGCCCGCGCCCTGTCCTCTCAACTCTCACCCACTCACTCCCCCCTCTTCCCCATCCCGCCTTTCCCCTTCCCCGCCTGCAGATCGTCCAGTCGACGCCGCTGCGCCCCTTCGACCAGGCGCTGCTGTCGGGGCAGCTCACGTTCTTCCAGGACGTGCTGGGCGGCTGCGAGCGCCTGCTGCGCGCGCCCATCCCGCTGTCCTACACCCGCCACACGCAGCGCTTCCTGGCGGCGCGCCTCAGCCTGCTGCCGCTGGCGCTGGTGGGGCCGTGCGGCTGGGGCGCGGTGCCCGTCAGCGTGGGCGTTGCGGCGGTTATGATTGGCATTGAGGAGATCGGCGTGCAGAAGGAGGAGCCGTTTGGGTGAGAGCGCCGCTGCGCAGCAGCGTGTGGGTTGGGGGCTGTGTGGGGTGATGGGGTGTCGGGGTGCAGCTGCTGCTGCTCTCGTGCCGAACCTTACCGCCGGTATCCCGTGTCTTATCGCCCCCTCCCCTGCTCTCCCCGCCCACCCCGCCAGCGTGCTGCCGCTGGCGGCGCTGTGCGAGCGCATCACGGCCGACGTCATGTCGACCCTCGCCGACGACGACGAGACGGTGGCGCTGCTGCAGCGGGAGGCGGGCCTAATGGACCCCGCGGTGGCGGCAGAGGAGGCGCGGCTGCGCGCCGCGACGGCGGCGGCCGCCGCGGCCGCCGCCGCCGCCGCCGCCGCCGCCGCTGCCCCGGCGCCACTGTCGGCGGCCCACCACGCGGCGCCGCTTCAGGCGGGCAGCAACATCCTGACGGCGCCCGCGCGACCGGCGCCAGCCTCGCCGTCGCCCGTGTCGGTGGCGCGCGCCGCGGCCGTGTCGCTACTGAGCGTCCGCATCCGGCCCCAGTGAGTTGGCCCGGCGACCTTGCGAGCGCTGTTCCTGCCCAGCAGCCGGCTGCCGCTGTCCCTCCTGCCATCAGCTCGCGAGCCTGCGCCTCTCCACCACCGCCTCGACCTGCTCCTCACGCTGCCTCTCCCCTTCCCCTACCCCCACTTCCCTTCCCTCCAGGGTGGCGGACCAGCGCATCCCGGCGCCCTCGCTGGCGGCGCTGGCGGCCTACGCGGAGGGCACCACAAGCATGGCGGCGGCGGCGCCGGTGGGGCGCCGCGGCAGCGCCGACGGCACCGCCACCGAGGCCGCCGCCTCGCACTCCTCGGAGCCCATCATCGGAGCCGACGAGCTCCCCACCTCCCCCTCCACCTCCTCCACCTCCGCCCCCGCCAACGGCCGGGTCATGACGGTGTACGGCCCCGACGGCGCGGTGTCGCAGGTGGTGCTGGGGCCGCAGCAGGGGCCCGGCGGAGAGCAGGGGCCCGAGGGGCAGCAGCAGGGCGCGGCGGCGGAGCGGCTCGCGGTCTACATCGCGCCCCGCTGAGCGGCAAGTGGCGGCGCGCAGGCGGGCCGGCGCCCGCTGCCGGCCAAGGCTTGCAGCGAGGCGAGTTGCCGGGGAGAGGGCTCCGGTGCAAGGATCGCCAGGGGAGTCGCGCGGCACTGCGGATGTGAGGAGGTATTTGTGGGGGGGACACTCGACTCGGGGGTGGGTTTCGGCGGTTTACTGGTGTTTGGGGGATTGTCACAAACAGCGGTCGAAGATGAAGCAGCACACGAGTTCATGGCTTCGAAAGCCCACGCAATACAGCACATGCGTGGCTCGGAGATGCCTACAGCACCGGCATCTACTTTTGGGGCGGGCGTATGAAGAGGCGTTACGGACGTCGGCGCGGGCCACGCCGTTGCCGCACACATCAGTTGGGCTGTTGGCCGCTCCTCTCTGTGGCAACTTACGCTGCGGAGCACATTTTGTGTTTATGGCTGCCTGCGCTCGAGAGGTGGCGGCGTCTTGTGTCGGTGTGTCTTGTGTCGCCCCAACCACACGGGGCAGTGCACCAGAGCGCGGAGCATCGCCAGGGCGGCTTTGGCCCGCGTGCTGTTGCCGCCTCTGGCGTTGATGACGACGAGGGCGGCGGTAGGTGTGGTATCGCCCGCTGACTCGGGTGCATGATACATAACCGTATCACGGGATCCAGGATCCCGGCAAGTCAATTTCATTGCAAATAAAGCATAATGGAGGGCTAAGGCCGCACCCTGTCGCGGGTGTGACGAGCGGCGGCCGTGCGCACCGCGGTTGCGTTGTATTGCCGGTACCTGTCCTTCTATGTTGTACGGACACGGATTCTCGCCATTGTACGGCAAGGTTGCGGTCAGATTCTCAGTCATGTGCACGGCACGGGTGGGGCCGCTGACGGCCCACTGTACTATATATAGCTCGCCCCCTCCGTGGGGAGGGGGCCGGGCGTGCGAGGCGTTGAAGGCCAACGCAGCAGGTGCGTGCGGCGGTTGTTGTGTATGGGGTTGCGCCGTTTGTCTGGGCAGCCCTGAGAGCTTGACATGGGATGTGTATGTGTTGGTAGGTCACGACGGCGGGGCACGACGGCAGTGCGTCGGGGGGCGCTGGCCGGATGCGAGGTGGGCGGTGGTTGGGGTCTCTTCCGGTGGCGCTGGCCCCAGGCTTGCAAGCGGTTTCGCGTGGCGCAGGCTGGCGGTGTTGGGTACGTGTTGCCAGGGAACCGCTGTGGGGTACAAGGGGGGTGCCCTGCCCTAGTCGGTAACATCGCGAGACGCTTGTACGTACAATCGCAGTTCCTCGCTCAGATGACAGCCGACACCGTCCGACACAGCCGCCGGGCAGCGGTGCGCGTGCAGACCCCGCTGCTGCCGGCAACCCCACGCCACACGGGCGAGCGAGTCCGCTGAGCCATGCTCAGGGCTGCGGGATATTGTTCTGCAGGGCAGCAGCGAAGCCCCACGCAGCATCATGCAACCAAGCAGTCCCAAGCATTTAAATATTGAAAGCCTGACCGATTCGACAAGCTATGTGGCAGCGCGAGGCTAGTTGAACATCGATCACCATGCGGACGCAGGATCTGTGGGCGAACGTCAGGTTGGGCCGAGGTAGCTGTTCGCGCCTGTTTGTCAGCGAGCACACGCAGCTTCAGTGAACGCAAACGGCGCCTGCGGCAGCCCCAACACCCGGCACACGAACCATCTATGTCAACGCCACCTTCCGCTGAGGGAGTAGAGGTCGTCCCCTCCACGCATCCGCGCGCACATCGTCAGGACACACACGTCTTACGGGGCAGAACATGCACAGCGGCACCAGCACGCAAGACAGGCCAAGTGCAGTACCACAAAGCACAATGCCGTGCGCCCTGTGGGGGCGAGCACGATCAGCCCCCAGACAGCAACACTGACTAGTCACCCAGGCAATGTAGTACACCGCGAGCCCGCCACGCGATTAGATCAGGCGTGCCCCAGGTCCAGGCAAATCCAGGTATGTAGAAGTATACATAAAAGTACGTGCGCTGCCGGGGAATCGAACCCCGCTCTTTTGCTATCATGCCATAGCCGATGTTATGCTCTCGGCGATATGTGCAGAATTGGAAGGCAAATATCCTAACCACTGGACTAGCAGCGCGTGATGCCGGGGAGGCAATCTTATACATATATATCAGGTACAATGACCTTCACATCTTAGGGTCATCCGTTATGGGTCCTTTAAGGGTTCGCCCTGTCTTCTCCAGCCTTCTCGCTTGGTGGACATGACTT
>BDDC01002791.1:0-10411 GCA_001662425.1 Chlamydomonas sphaeroides | reverse complement strand
CTGGCCAAGCACGCCGTGTCGGAGGGCACCAAGGCCGTCACCAAGTTCACCTCGGGCTAAGCAGCTCCCCCGACCTGCTGTCGCTTCTCCCGCGGCCCGCCTGCCGCAACCCAACCCGGTGTTTCTTAACACCACCCTCGTCTTGACTGCTGGAGGGGTCGGGGGCGTCGCTGAGGTCGGGTTGAGCTTGATGGTTGTGCCTTCGCTGTGGCCCTTCTCAACCCCGGCGTGCCTCGGTGGGCTCCAGGGGTGCATCTCCCCTGGTGGGCTCCTCGCGTACATCGACCGTGTTGGCTACGGGCCTATTTCCTTGCTGGCAAAGCAGGAGCTTCCGGGTTTCGTCCGGTCCTGGTTTGTGTGCATGTTTAACAGGTCTTATCGAGTAGCAGCTTAGCATTGTATCGAGTAGCAGCTTCCCCGACCCGCTGCCGCAGCCTGCCTGCTGCAATCAAACCCGGTCTTTCTTAACACCACCCTGTTCCTGACTTCTGGAGTGGGCCTCTGAATCGGGGGGCGGGGGTTCCCTCTTGGTCCCCTCTGTCGTGCTAAAAAAGAGGCAGCTAGGGTTAGTGTGCGGTTCCTCATACGGTTGCGGCGACCCATTGAGTGGTGTGATTGCTGTGCACGCAGTAGGGCAGAAGACGTGTCTGGTTTTCTCAAGTATGATGGGCAAGGTAAGACAGGTGGTTGGGCACTGGGTGGGTCATGGGGTCGGGCCGGCTGAACGCTGCAGGGACCCTTTTACTTCACAACCAGCTGGCGGGAGCCTGCGGTCGCACGTGTGGGCAGGTGGCCTGGCATGCGGGAGGGGGAAGCAGACTGCGGCAGCAGCGTTGGCCGCCGAGTGCTGCTGGGCGCTCCAGGGTGCTCAGCACTAAGCGCCGGTGGTAGGCGACAACTGCCTACAAATGGCACCGTCAGCGAGCCAACCCGGCAGGGCCTGCCCCCTGCCGGCCCGCCTCCGCGCCCCGCCTCAGCTCCTCCCAGCTACCGTCCTGTCCTCTGGCCCGCTGCCGCGGTCCATAGATTAGATACGACGGCCACCAAGGCGCGCGCCGCCGTGCCAGCGCCCGCTCTTGCCATCATCCTTGTTACTAGTTGGAAGCACGCCGCGCAGATTGGCCGCCCAGCTGAGGCGTTCGGGCGCAGTGGCAATAGATGGCAACGGGCGGGAACATTGAATTGCTCGGGACATTCTTGGCACTCCAAGCACCTGGGGGTCGTGGGGGATGAGTTCGGGTTATCGTCATCATGGGGACGGTGAGAACAGGTGAGAAGGCCAGAGGCGGGGACTGGGTGATTTGCACCGTACAAAGTATTCGCAGAGATCGGCTGAGTACAGCTGAGCTAGCCGGGGCAGGTATACAGCCGATACCAGGAAGATCTCTTGACCGCGACCCGTGGCGGATGCGGCGTTGGTGGCGGCAGGCGGGTTGCGAACCGGAGCTCGGCAGCGGGGCCTCCACTTCCCCTGTCTCGACTGAGGGCCTCGGACATTCGCTGCAGAGGTACTGCGATCGGGGTCGGGAGACGGGCGGGGGGTGTAAGAGGGGTCAGGGCAGGGGTCTCCCCTGGGTCAGGGACTTCTGACCAAGTTCCGCGTGCGGCAAAACCGTACTTCCACGGTCGGCATTCGCAGCCGCACACGGCAGGCCACTCTAATCTCTGCGACCATATATTGAACCCCTCATAAGCATTCATACCTCAAGCCACGCCTCTTGCGCTTGCATTGCGGCCGGCAAGGTATCCGGGCCACCATGCCCGCGCAGGCCACCATTTACGCATCAGTATTATGACGTTTTAGTTCCTAAAAACGCGGCAGAAGCTGCTGATACTTTTTTTCTGTCGCCTCTCAATTTAGTGCCCTGAGTGTCCAGCGGCCAACGTTATGAGTTCCCAGTCGAATGTGCGCTTCCAAACGCTCAAATTCCTGGGGAAAGGCGGCCAGGGATTTGTTCAACTCGCGTATGACAATCAGCATCGCCAGCGAGTGGCCATCAAGTGAGACGGCTGGCCTGCAATAACAATACCTGTGGTGAAATGACTGGCTGAGCCGCAACGCGACAGCGAGGGTTTCTTGCGGGCCAGCATGCGGCCGCTGTACTTGCTTGTGCAGTGAGAGCCTCGTGCCACCGACAATGGCAACGGAGAAGTGTGGGCATGGCACTTGTCTGGTCGCTGCATGTCGCCCAGCCCCCAGCTCCACACTTCACCCCTGTGGCATGTCTGCCCAGCGCGAGAAGCCCGGGCCGCCCTCTTCCCGGGGATGCCCACTCAAGCGCTCCCCCTCGCCCGCAGGTACATTGACCGCGGCTGGAGCCGCGGCTTTTATAAGTATGTCCTCCGCGAAACGCTGAACCACCAGCAGCTGTCGCTATGCAAGCACCCTCACATCGTCGAGGTGAGGACCGCGCGGCTCAGGGGCGGTGGGGGCAGGGCGCATGGGGCTGCCGCGTGCCGACGCCCGCCGAGTTGACACATCAGCGCCGCTGCACGCCCCTACCCGCGTCCCCACCCGTGACCCGCCGTACGGCGCCGCAGTTCCACGAGGTCTTCCTCACACCGTCGTACCTGGCTGTCGTGATGGAGTACGTCAACGGGACCAACCTGCAGCAGTATCTAGAGGTGCGCTCGGCAGGACGGCAGCAGCTGTGGCCGCCGGCGGCGCCGCAGGCGGCAGACCCTTTCCTCGCGCCCAGCAGCCACGCCCCTGCTCTGATGAAGCAGCTCCCACCGTGGCTTGCTGCCGCGGCGGCAGCTCCTCCCAGGAAGCTCCACAAGCACCCCACTGCAAAAAAACCTGTGGGCCGCCGTGACGCCGTTCACCTGACTTGCTCGCTGCCCGGCCCAACCACCACGCATAGCCCCTCCGTTGCCCGCGGCCCAACCCCCACGCCGGCCCTGCCCTTCGCGCGCGCTACAGGCTGCGAGCGGCAAGCTGCCGAGCTGAACGCTAGCCTGACCCCTCGCACTGCTCCCGCCCGCGCTGTGCACGCGCCGCAGGCTGCGGGCGGCAAGCTGCCGGAGGACGTGGCGCGCTTCATCTTCCAGCAGCTCATCATCGCGGTTGACTTCTGCCA
The DNA here is from genome assembly GCA_001662425.1 of Chlamydomonas sphaeroides. Taxonomy (NCBI): domain Eukaryota; kingdom Viridiplantae; phylum Chlorophyta; class Chlorophyceae; order Chlamydomonadales; family Chlamydomonadaceae; genus Chlamydomonas; species Chlamydomonas sphaeroides. The sequence goes on along the minus strand of BDDC01002791.1, from coordinate 7,331 downwards.
CAAAAAGGGCAAGGTCAACCGCGACATCAAGCTCGCCAACATCCTGCTGCAGGCGAGCCGCGTGTGCAGAGCATGGACGGACGGCGGCGGGGGCTCGGGGGGAGATGCGCCGTGCCGCCATGCTGCCGTGTGCTGGGCGGCGGGGCGCAGGCGCGCTGGCCCCATCACATCCTGCTGCACGCGAGCTGCGCAGGCAGCCGCGGCCGCTGCGGCCGCGGGGTGCTGCGGCGGCGCGTGGCGGGGGCAGCCGTTCCCGCGTGTGCTGGGCGGCGGGGCACGTGCCCGCCCCTCTGGCGGCGCCGTGTGCAGCGCCAGCTGGGTGCTCTGAGGCCCCTACCTCGCGGGCAACGCGGTGTACTGGGGCTCGCCCCGTCCCCGACGCGTCGCCCGCCGCCCCATCTGCCCCACGCGGCCCCGCTGCCCCGCCCGCACAACGGCACTACAATCCACCACCCGCCGACCCACACGACGGCCGCGCGCCGCCGCCAGACGAACTGCGCTCCACGCGGCGAGCTGCTCCGCCGAACCCTTGGCGCGCGCCCCTCGCCCGGCCAACAGGAGGGCCACCTGCCGCTGGTCAAGCTGTGCGACTTCGGGTTCTCCAAGGACAAGTTTGACGACTCGGAGCCGCAGACGCAGATCGGCACCGCGCTGTTCACGGCGCCCGAGATCTTCACCAACGTGCCCGGCCAGGTGCGGCGCCCGCCGGCGAGTTGCATGCGGCCCAGGGGCCGCTCCCTGCTGGCGACCAGTGCCATGCGGCCCGCGGGCCGCTCCATGCCCCGCAGCGCTGGCGGCGCGCAGCCAGGCAGTTGCCATCCAGCCGCGGTGCCGCAGCTGGTTGCGGCCTCTGCCGCTTTCGACGCCCGGGGCGCGCCGCTGGGACGCCGCGCGGGACACCGACGGCTGTATTGTCCCGGATCCCATCGGCGTGTCCTCCTGAGGCCCGTGTACGGCGGTATGGTGTACGGCGCCGCAGGTGTACGACGCGGAGGCGGCCGACGTGTGGAGCTGCGGCGTGGTGCTGTTCGTGATGCTGTTTGGGTGCCACCCCTTTCTCAGCATCGAGGACACGCAGTACCGCAAGCACGCGCAGGTGAGGCGGGGCCGGGCTTGGGTCGCGCGAGGCGGGGCAGGGCACGGCCGGCGGCAAGAGGCGCGGCGACTCAGTCTGGGGTCGCGCCTGGGACGCACGGCGTGGGGGGTCACACGCGCCACATCACGAGGGGCTGCGGAGGAGGGAGGGTGACTGGAGCAGCTGGCAGCACGGGCCTCGCCGCCGGACAGGCACACGCGTGCCGGCAGTGCGCCCTGCCGCCCGGGGACGGGCTTCGTGCCCCAACCCCTCCGCCCCAACCCCTGCGCTTTCCCCTCCGCCCCAACCCCTGCGCTCCCAACCCCTCCGCGCCACCCCAGGTCATGAAGCTCATAGAGAACGCGGTCCGCGGCAACATCCAGGTGCGCCCCCAGGAGGCAGCAGCAGCAGCAGCAGGCAGCAGCAACGGGGGCCAGCAGCGGGCGCGGGGCCATGAGGTGGCTCGATCAAGCAGGCCGCGTGCCGCCCGCCAGCGTGCCGCCCGGTCACGGTGCACAGGCCGGCAGCCCGTCGCGCCCCTCTCCCGCAAGGGGGGATTCGCAACACCGTGCCTGCCGCCCGCCCGGCTGCCGCCGCATACTCGTGTGCCACTGGCCAGCGTGCCCGGCGGCTCGGGCCGCTCCTCCTGCCTCGCCCGCAAGCGCCCTTGCCGCTGCGCCGCTGCCACGCGGCGTGCGTACCGGTGACCGCACAGCGTCCCGGCTGCCCCCTGGGGGGCAGCGCGCCTTGGGCCCGGCTTGATCCCCGTGCTGCCGCCGCTGGCGCCCCGCCAGGTCCCCGCTGGCGCGGCCGAGTGCTACCCGCAGGCCATGGACCTCATCCGCCGCATCCTGGTGTCGGCGCCCGGGCAGCGCTGCAAGGTGTCCGCAATCATGGCGCACCCCTGGTTCCAGGTGCGGGTGGCTGCGACCAACGCAGTGGCTGCGACCACGTGCGGCCCCCTTGCTGCCACCTCCTATTCCCACCTCCTCCTCCTTCCTCTGCTCCCGCCCCCTCCCCCTTCCCCACGTCCTCCCCCTCCCCTTCTCCCTACAGGACAAGCTGCCGCCCGGCGCGCTGCTGCTTAACGCGGCCTACCTGTCCATGGAGCACCCCGCGGGTGAGCGCCTGCTCGCCGCCGGTGGCCATTCCGCCACCGCGCCCAGGCCACGGCGCGCGCCCCAAAGGCCACCGCGCCCTGCGCACCTGACTGCCCGTACCGTGCCCTGCGCACCTCGGGCTTGCTGGGCACTGCCTGCGCGGCCTCTGGCTCGCGCCCCGCTAGGCGGCCCTGCCAGCGCCGCGCCCCTACGGCCCGAGCCCCGGCGCTCGCAAGGCCAGTGCGCTGCTCCCCTCCTCCTGGGGGTGCGCCCTGCGCCCCTAATGCGCCTCACGCCGCCCGCAGCCCCTCGCCACCGGCCCCGTCTGTCCCCCCTCCCGAAGCCGAGTGCGCGATGAGTACGCGAACGTGCGGGAGCTTGGGAGGCTTGCCTGCATTAGGGCTTTTGCCCCTGCCCTCGCAACCTCTACCCATCGTATGCCCCCTCCCCAGCGGAGCTCAGCCTAGCGGGCTTGAGCCAGCGCGCCCACCATCCATACACCGCACACCCCTCCCCTGGGTGATTGCCCTGGGACGTTCGTCACTCTCGCAACCTCTGCCCATTCTTCACCTCCCCTCCAATCCCCTCCCCAGGCGAGCTGCGCCAGACGCCCGAGGAGGTCCACGCCATCATCACCGCCGCGCTGTCCACCAGCGGCGCCGGCGACGACAAGAGCGAGTGCAGCTCGGCGCCGAACGGCGCCGGCGGCCCCGCCGGCGCCACCGGCGGCATGGCGCCGGGCCCGACCGACGGCATGGGGCCGGCGGCGTCCGTCAGCTCCGCGGCGCACTACGGCGCCATGGGTCCGCCGGGCATGGGCATGGCGCCGGGGCCCTTCCACCGCGGCCCCAGCGTGTCGCCCACCGGCACGCCGCCGACCGCCAGCCCGCCGCACTCGTCCTGCTCGCTCATGCTGCCGCCGCAGCCGCGGTCGCCGCACAGCTACGGCGGCGGCGTGCCCGGGCCGCCGCCGCAGAGCGGCGGCCTGCGGCCCGGCAGCGCGCACGAGGTGTCGGCGTACACGCTGCAGCAGCCGCAGCCGCAGCAGCAGGCGGCCATGGCTCCGGGCCCGCCGGTCTCGGTCTCAGGCCTGCCGGGCGCCGGCTCCGGGCTGGGGCCGAGCTCGGGGCACTCTGCGGGGCCCATGTCCGGCGGCGCGGGGCCCACGTCAGGGGGCGCGGAGCCCATGTCTGGCGGCCCGGGCCCGCACCTGGTGGGCCACGGCCACTTCCCGCCAGCCGGCCCGGGCCCCATGGACGCCTCGCAGACGCACGCGCAGCCGCCGCCGCAGCAGCAGTATCCTCCGCAACAGCAGCAGCAGCAGCAGTATCCCCATGCTCAGCACCATCCGCAGCACCCGCAGCAGCACTTTCTGCCGCCCGGCCGGCAGGCCTCGCCCGTGGTCTCCCGCGTCGTGTCCGGCTCCTCCTCGGGCGGCTTTGCGCAGCTGGGCGGGCCGCCCGTGGCGCCGCCCTGCTCGCCCATGCAAACGCAGACCGGCGACGGGCTGCAGGCCGGCGCCACCGTCAGCGTGGGCATGGCTGGCGCGCCCAGCGTGGGCGCCCCGGGTCAGGGCGGCGGCGGCGGCGGCGGCTCACTGCAGAACTCGGGCGGCATGCTTGCGGCGGCATCGCCCATGCGCGGCGGCGGCGGCGGCGGCGGCGGCGCGGCGGGTCCGCACCCTGTGGGGCCCGACCCCCAGGGCCCCGAGGCCATGGGCGGCGACGACATGGCGGCCGGGTCCCCCAACCCCATGGAGGTGTCGGGCTGCATCCTGTACGACAGCAGCCTGCTGTACAAGCTGGACCTGCAGGTGCCGGAGAGCTGAGCGGGCCGAGGAGGGAGCGCTGGTGAGGGGAGGGGCATCTGTCTGGCGGCCGTGGCTGCGGCTGTGCGAGCCAGGGCGCACTTGCAGGCCGGCGGGATCGCGTGGGCTGGGGGGCATGGAGGACGGGTACCGGCAGGAAGGATCGTGCCCACGGCGCGTGTGGGTGGCGCATTTGGCGGCTGCGGCTGCGTGTGGGATGTTGGACGCCCTGCAGCGGCAGGGGCCCCGGGATGGGGCTGACCTGCGTGCTTGTGAGGGGCACGTTCAGGGGTGGTCCCACTGGACACGTTTGCCTGCTGCCGGCTGCCGGCTGCAGCTGCAGCTGCTGCTGAGCTGCGGTGCACAGGTCACATGCGCAGGGGCGGCTCGCAGGGGCCGGCGTGATGGCGGCGCTTTGGGATTTCTTTAGCATGCTGGGACCACCTCCTCGTGCAGCGGCTGGGCAGGCCCGGAGCTCGGTCCGGCGCGGCTGGGCGCGAGCCCGCAAAGCGACTGCTGCGGATGGCGCCGTGCACCTAGGCACGGTAGCGGGGCGAGCGCTGACTCGCGCGACGGGGTCGGGGTGCAGCTGCGTGCGATTCCGTCCGAGTGACACCCGCATTTATTGTGTGCGCGTATAATCTTCGCCTCCTTGGCGGCCGAGTGCCTGGCCGGGCTGCGCGGCAGCTGAGCCCACTGGACAGCTCGGCTGACCCGCGAGGCCCGCGTCTGGAGGGAGTGGGCCCGCATCGACGTGACGGCGGCGCTTGCGCGCTAGCTGGAGCACTCGCTGCGTGCGGCTGGGCTGCCAGGGGCGGTGCGGGGCTGGGCTGAGCTGGTATTCTTGTTCCCGTACCGTACGGCATGTATGGGTCGGGTACGGTTTGCTGAGTTGTTATGCGTGGGGAGGCCGGGCGTCCTTGTTGGTGTGGTCGGAACGGCGCGGGCAAGGCCTGGGCGGTGGTGTGGAGGAGCTCCAGGTGGCGGCACCGACACCCCCCGCTTGGAGCCATGGGCTCGGCGTTTGGTTGGAGTGCAGCGTGCGGCATGTGGCAAAGTCGACGCTTGGTTATTCGGGGCTTTTGGGGTGTGGCCCTCGCCGGTGGTCGGGGGCCGGCCGGCAGCCAAAGACAGAGGCCGGATTGGGGGCACGCCCCTTTTCCCATTCTTATGGCGACACACGTGTGATGAGGTTACACATCATCTTTTTACAGCCGATCACATGAACGCGGGGTGCCCTCGCGCGGCGCTTGGCTCGGCGGGCGGACTCAGGGGAGACTCCCCTGGGCGGACTGGCAGAGATGCGCGCCGCCCCGACGGACTGGATGCGCCTGTTATTGCCTGCGACAGCCAATGCGGCCAAGACGCCGACGGCAGCGCGGCGTGTAACACAAGCGTTTCTGCCGCGCAATACTCTGTTGCCTTTCTTGTATGAACACACGCGTGTTGATGGGTGGCAGGCACTGGTGGGCCTGCGGGAACAGCTACCGGGTGCGTGGGCGGCCGCGGCTGCATGGCGCCGCTGCGGCTGCTGCTCCCGAGGCGGCCCTCCGCCGCATGAGCCCTCTGACGCCCTCCCCTCCCGTGTCATCCCAGGGCCTGCTAGCATGGGGCGGGCAGCAGGGGGCGTACCTTATCTGGGCGGACAGGCCACACCCTGTTGACCGCTACCCATCCATGGGGAGCCCGGCTCAACCCATGGTGTTGATCAGGGTTGAAAATCGGGCGCTGCATCCTACCAAGCTGGTGTTGAACGATTGTCCCACCCCCGGCGCTGCACTCAACCAAGCTGGTGTACGTCAAATGTCGGGCGGGCACCTGGGAAACAGGCGTGCGCGGGGCGGCGGGGGCCGCCGAGGGTCGCCGTGAGAATAGGGAATGGGTGCCGTTGGGCGCAATGCAGGCCTCCCGTCACGCCAGATGCCACGCCGTTCACAGCTTCTGCTACATGGGTCCAGGCCAGCGTCAGGGACACGCGTGGGGGTGGGCCAGCAGGCGTGCACGGGAGTTGCCATGGAATCCGGGAATGAAGCGCGTGCAGGCCGCCGAACAGCGCAGTGTCCATGGGAGCAGTCAGCAAGCCTACAGCAACCGTCAAGGAAGGCAGAGTGTGTTGGTATCCAGGCTCTGCGACGCAAAACGTCTCAACCCATGGTGTTGATCGCCCTGTCAGATCGGGCCTTCAGCAGTCAAAACCTTGTTGATCAGGCCCCTTCTCGGTATCAACCGCCGGTGACCAAGTTGATCCAATTGATGAAGATACGAGCCTGGCAGCCGGCTGTACTTCGCCATGCACGCAATTATGGCGTGACATCCTGCGGGCCGCGGCTGACAACAGCTCGGGCAGTCAGCTTTGGGTGCCCGGCTGCGCCTTGGCACCGGATACCGTGCTACCCTCCGTGTCGACGGTCTTTCGTTTTTGGCTGCCCTCGGCCGAGGCGTGCTCGGCCCTTGCGTGGCCCAGGAGGCGTGCCAAGGACTGCAGATCTGCAGTGGGGATGTGTCGGTGCCAAGGGGGTGATTCCCCCTCCCCTCCTGACGTGGCCACCCGCTGGCTTTCTCGACGCCCTCCGCTGCAGACGGTGCCCAGGGCGTGCCCTTCTAGCGCCGGGCAGCGCCAGGAGCCTGGGCAGCACCACCGCACGTTGACCCATGGTGTGCCCGGCGCCCAGCCCCCACCCAACCCAGACAGAATGCACTTGGCGGGGCGGGACGATTGACGAGTGGCAGAATGTGATGAGAGGTGCGGCGGCAACGCGGCAACCGCACGCATGCCAACGCACGTTCCACCAGACCGTGCACGACCATGCCACTTTCGCCTATGTAGCCAGGTGAGCCGTGGTGAGCACGTGGCCAGGTAATGGATCACGCCCACGAAAGGAGCAGGACAAAGTAGGGTGATGTTGAGAAACACCGGGTTGTGTTGCGGCAAGTAAGGCAATGGAAGCGATGCAGCAGGTCGAGGGAGCTGCCAGAGGATGCCTCTCCCTGGATGACACCCGCAGCAGGCCGAGGGAGTTCACGGAGGATGCCCCCCTTGGATGATATTCCCCTGCCTCCCACGTGGCTCTGGGCACTTCTCAGCAACGCGACCCAGCCGCAGGGGAGGCTACACGGGCACATGGTACACGAGCCGCAGACCACAGGCTCTGCCCGAACTTGGCAGAAGCGCGCGCCCAATCCAGCAGTCAGGAACAGGGTGGTGTTAAGAAACACCGGGTTGGGTTGCGGCAGGCGGGCCGCGGGAGAAGCGACAGCAGGTTGGGGGAGCTGCTTAGCCTGAGGTGAACTTGGTGACGGCCTTGGTGCCCTCCGACACGGCGTGCTTGGCCAGCTCGCCGGGCAGCAC
>BDDC01002786.1:0-10443 GCA_001662425.1 Chlamydomonas sphaeroides | reverse complement strand
CATCTTCGCTTTCGGTTTTCTCTTTTGATAATGCTGGGATACCCCCGTCCTCCGTGGGAAGGTCAGCCCTTTTGGTTTTGCCACATCCGGCGCATCAACAGCCGACCTGGGTAGTGGCTGTCCGGGCGAGGGGCGGTGGGTAAAGCGCTTTGCCAAACATCTGCCAGCGTCATTCCGAGTATCAGTCCAGGTCCGTCAGACTCTGCTAGACTCTGTCAGCAGGCAATTGTATGCAGCGCCTACCAGCGGCCCGCCGCGCATGCAGTAACCCCCCCCCCCAACAAAGCCCGCCAGAGCCCACAGCTGCCACCCTGGCCACACTCCACACGAGCCCTGCCCCCTGCGCCGCCAAACTCTGCGTAGCGGAGTGACGCCACACGACCCATGCACCGCCAACGCAGCCCTGCACCTACGCCACCGCCTGCACCCATCTGCTCAACGTCCGCCGCCGCCACCGCCGCTGTACCCGCCCTGCAGCGCTTGTCGCCCACATGCCGCCCGCCCTCAACGGCTCTCGCGTCAGTCGGCGCCACAGGCCGCACACGCCCACACCCTTCCCACGCGCCCGCAGCCCTCCTCGATTGCGCGCCCCAGCACCTCATGCGCGCCAGCAGCAACACTACGCGCCTGTCCCATGGCGCCATCCCTCCCGACGCACGAACCTAACGCAGCCCCGAGCCCTGCCAACCGCTACAGGACGCAGCCGCCTACACCTTGCCCGTGTACTTGAAGCTCTCCTCGTACTCCTTCCGCAGCGCGCCCAGCGCCGCCCGCCGCGCCGCGCCCAGCTCCCCGCCGCCGCCGCCGCCGCCGACGCCGCCGCCCAGGCCGCCGCCGGCGCCAAGCGCCATGTGCAGGTGCTGCAGCTGCTGCGGAGCCACACACGACACCAGGGCCAGAGCGCCCTGCCGCAGCGCGTGGTGCGCCGCCGCCGGCAACAGCACGCCGGCGGCGGTCGCCGGCTCGGCGTCGGCTCCGGCGTCGGCGTCGAACGACGGCGGCAGCGGCGTGGCCACGTGTACGACATAATCCGACAGGAGGTGTACGGCGTAACGGCCGAGGCTCTTGGGGTGCTCGGCCACTGTGTCGTACACCCGGGCCAGCGCCAGCGCGGCGCGGCTGAGGCCGTCGGCGTCCGCGGCCGCCGCCGCCCAGCCCGCCAGCCGCCGCAGCAGCGCCCGGCAGGCGTCGACGAGCAGCGCGCCGCAGTGCCGCGCCGCTGGCTCCTGATGGCGCAGCGCCGCCGCCAGGAGGCCGGCGGCGACGGCGGCGAGGAAGGTGGCGGCGCCGCCAGCAGGCGACCGCAGCGGGCCGTCGGCGACGGCGGCGACGGCGGTGAGGGCCGCGGCCAGGTGCTGCGGCCCCATGCGGAACACGGTCTCCCTGGCGAGCAGTGACTGCAGGCAGCGAAGAATGAGGCACAGCGCGGCCTCGGCGGCGGCGGCGGCGGCGGGAGTGGCGGCGGCGGCAGAGGTGGAGGAGCAGGCCGCCAGGGACACGGCCGCCTCCGCCAGCGTCTCCGCCAGCGTGGGCGCCTGAGGCGGCGGGAAAGCGGCGGCAGCGGGGAGGCACGTCAGTGAGGGGTCCAACCAGCAACCGCACCCGCGCAACGAGAGCGCGTGCGACCTGTCTCGAGCACACACACATGGGATGAGGTGAGGCCGCGACCCCGGTTGGGCCGCGACCCCGTCCGCCCGTACGTTACGTCCGAGCTGAACCCTCCGTGCATCGAATCAAGCAGTACATGGCACGCAGGCCCCTCACAGGGCCCCCGCGGCTGCACTCGCCTGCGCCGCCAGCATCCTGAGCATGCGGGGGCTGGTGGAGCCCTCCAGCAGCGCCAGCAGGCACTGCAGCGGCGCCACGCAGGGGGCGGCGGCGGCGGCGGAAGAGGAGGCCGCCGCCGCCGTGGCAGCTGCTGCTGCCGCGGTGAGCTGCTGCGTTAGGCTGCGCAGCAGCGCCGCCAGCTCGCCGCGGTTGCTGCGGTGCAGCAGGTGTCTGTGGGGCCGGGGGCACGGATGTGACTGCGTCAGTCCAGCACCTGCGTCAGTCCAGCACCTGAGGCCATGTGCCGACAGGGCACCGCTCCGTCGCCGCCGGCGACCGGCTGCTGCGGATGAGGATGGGGATGCTGCGGTCGCGGGCCCCCTGCCACGCGGCGGCGCGACGGCCACAACGCCGCACGGCCGCACCTGAAGGCCCCCAGCAGCAGCTCGCGGGAGCGGCCGCGCACGCCTGCGGGGTGTGCGGCGCAGGACGGCACAGGTGGGGGCACAGGTGAAGGACGGCAGAGGTGAGGGACGGCAGAGGTGAGGGACGGCCGTGGGCGAGCCGTCAGCATGTGCGCGGCGGGGCTAACGCTTGTGCTCAGCGGCCGTTGCGGCATGACATTCATTTCATGAGCAAGTCAAGTACCTGACACCTCCATGTCCGCGGTGAGCACGCCCCATGCGCTGGCCGTGCTGCGAGGAAGCGTGGGAGCCAAGGAGAGGGGGTGAGGCAGGGCGGGGGTGAAGCAGGAGGGGTCGGTCCGTGGCCCCGTAGCGTACGGCGGGAGCGCCCCCCTCTCGTGGCATGTACGGCAGGGCTGCCTTGCCGTACCGTGAGGCGCAGCGACGCTCTGGCGCCGACGCGGCCGCGAGCAGTGACAGCAGCAGCGCCGCCAGCAGGGGCTGCAGCGCCGCCGCCGGGCTTGACGGCACCGCTGCCGCCGAGCCACCTTCGCCGTCACTGCAGTCGTCGTCGCTGCCGCTGCCGCTGCTGTCGCCGCCGCCGCCTTTGGCGCCAGCGCCGGCGCGCAGAGCACGCGCCTTGGCTGCGGCGTGCGCAGCGGCGTACGGCAGCCAGTCAGCCGTGCCGTACACTAGGCAGAGGCAGAGCTCCAAGGGCTCTGCTGCGACGGCGACGGCTGCCGGGCTGGCGGCGGCGGCGGCGGCTGCCGCCGCCGCCGCCCGCTCCTGGAGGACCCAAGACGCGGCGCGCTGTAGCAGCGAGGGAAGGGCTCCGTCGGTCAGAGGCAGCGGCGGCGGCGTCGACGCCAAGTCCTGTCGCTTGCGCTTGCCGCTGCTGTCGGCGGCGGCACCGCTGCCGTCGGCGCCCGGCGCCGTCAGCTGCAGGACCACGCCTTGGCACGCCGCCAGGCACAGCGCGGCGCGCAGTGCGTAAGGCCTTGCGGCGGCGGCTGCCGCTGGTGACGTCGCGACCGTCTCCGCCGACGGCAGCACGGCACCCGCCACCGCCGCCAGCTTCACGGCGGCCTTGCGGCTCGCCGCCGCCACCGCCGCCGCTGACGTCGCCGGCAGGGCCCGGAGGGTGGCGGCGCCAGCGGTCGCGGCGGCGAGCGCAAGGCGGCAGAGTAGGGCCGCCAGCGGGATGCACAGCCCCAGCGGCGCCGCCGGCCCAGCGGCGGCGGAAGCGGCGGCACCTGGCGGTGCCGTCAGCGCCTCCCGCACCGCGTCCGTCTGCCTCGCCGCCCTGGCTAGCAGCTTTCGAGCTAGGTCAAACCTCGCCGCCGCTGCCGCCGCGACGCCATCGGCGTCAACGTTAGCGTCGCTGCCGTCGCCTCTGTCCGCCGGCGGCGCCGACGGTGCGAGCAGCGCCTGGAGAAGGCGCCCGCTGACATGCACCACCTCCAAGGACAGCGGCGGCGGCGCCGCCGCCGTCACGCTCACGAGGTGTTGAGCCCCCGCCGCCAGCCATGCAACTCGCGGGGCGTCGACGTCGGCGTCGTCGCCGCCGTCGGCGCCAGCCGGGCCGTTGGCCGCCAGCTCCAGCCACGCCCGGAGGCAGCCCACCGCCGCCGCCGCTAGCACGTGACTTGCTGCCGCACCAGACGGCGCTGCTGACGCCGCCACGACCGCGGTGGAGTTGCGGCCGGCCTTGCCCTTCTTATCCTTTTTGGATGAGCCGGGTGCCGCCGCCGACGTTGGCGGCGGCGCAACCAGCAGCGACAGCTCGAGCAGCGCCGCCGATGCCGCCGCCGCCAGCACCGCCAGAGCTCTGGCGGTACGCCGCGGCAGGAGCTCGGGCCGCAAGTGTACGGCACCGGTCCCAGCGGCGCCGCCGAGCGCCGCCGTCAGTGCCGTCAACGGGGCCAGCGCCGCCGCCGCCGTTGCGCCGGCAGAGCCGGTTGCGGCTGCCGACGGCGGCGTTGACAACGCAGCGGCGCCGTCAAGTGCCGCAGTCTGCTCCTTGAGAAGTTTCCGCAGCTGCTTAGCCAGGCGCTTGCTGCTGCCGCCGCCGCCGTCCGCGTCCGACGGTGCCGCCGCTGTTGCAGCTGCCGCCGCCAGCTCCAGCAGCGCCTCCAGCCGTCGCGCCGACGGCGCCGACGTGTCGTCTCCAGCCGACATCGCCTCCGACGGCGGGGCGGCGGCGCTGATGCCGTCAGCGGCCGTCCGCAGAGCCGCCGCCGTCGCCGCCGCCCAGGCCGCCGGAAGCGTCTCTTGGACGCCGGCCAGCGCCTGCACCTCCTCCAAGGACAGAGCGGCGGCGGCGGCGGGCCGCAGCGCCGCCACGCGAGCCTCGGCGCTGCCAGCATCAGCCAGCGACGACGTCGCTGCAAGCGGCCCCGACGGCGCCGTCAGGCACGCGGCCCCGAGCGCTAGCTGCAGCACCTCCGTCAACGCCGCCGGCGGCGCCGCCGGTCCCAGGGCCCCGATTAGCGCCATGACGTCAACCCACGCCGCCGTCGACGCAGCCGCCGCCAACCGCCCACGCCAAGCCGGGCCCTGCGCCGATGGCGACGCCGGCGGCGGCAAGCACAGCCCAGCGGCGGCGGCAGCCGACGTCGAGAACGGGGCCAATAGCAGCACCGCCACAGACCTATACTCCTCCACCTCGGCCTCGGCCTCTGCCTCCAACGCCGCCGCGCCGTTAGCGTCGGACTCGCCCCCGGTCTGTTGTACCGCGATGCCGTACAGCGGGCACGTGTGCGTACGGCGGATCGAGCGCTCGTGCAGGACCTGCAGGCGCTGGCAGAGGCAGCTGTGGGCCGGGTCGGGTCGGGTTGGGGCGACCGCGTTGGATGGGGCTGGAGGAGACAGGCAGCGCCGCACGGCTGGAATACGTTATAATCGCACGCGCAGCTAGCTGAGTAGCTAGCAGCTGGCTAACTAGCAGCCCTGCAGTTGCGTTGGCATGCTCTGCATGTGCTAGCACGGCGTGGCGCAACCCGCCGCCACGCCGCAGCGAGGGCAGCGCAGCGACCCCACTCGCGACGGACTCGCCGGTGAGTGGCCTACCGGTGCAAGGCCGCCGCCAGCTCTAGCGCCGGCCACTCGCAGCTGTCGGCGGCGGCGGCGCCGCCGCCGTCAGCTGCCGCCGCCACCAGTGCCGGCAGCGCCAGCTTCGCCAGCATGACGAGCAACCCGCCGCCAGCGGCGGTGCCGGTTTTGCCGCCGGCGGCCTTGACGGCCTTGCGCGGCGTCTTGCTCAGCTCCGCCTCGACGGCGGCGGCGGCGCCGCCGTCGGCCGCCGCCGCCAGCTCCAGCGCCGCGGCCAGGTAGCCGCCGGCGGCGTGCTGTGCGGCGTGCTGCGCTGTGCCCTGCCCGGGCAGCGGCGCCACCTCGGGGTGCAGGCCGCAGCAAACACCATGCAGCCGCACGACACTGCCGTACACCCGTAGCACCATCGCCAGCCTGGCCTCGCAGCCCCGCAGCGCCGCCGCTGACCCGGCCTCGACGACGGCGGCGCTGCGGACCTCGGCGTAGCGCCGCGCCGCTGCCGCCAGCGGCGGCGCCGCCGCCGCCAGCAGGCCCCTGGCGGCGGCAGCGACGGCGGACGCGGAGGCCAGATCCAGGCGCAGCGCGGACAGAAGGGTGTCGTACAACGCCGCCGCCGCCAGCTGCAGGTCGGCGGCGGCGCCGCCGCTGCCGGGGCCGCCTGAGCTGCTGCTGCACCAGGCCGTGACGTCGTCGCGCACCCACGCGACTAGCGCCGGCAGCTGGCCTAAGTTAGGGAGCGGCAACGCGTGAGGGCGGTGTGGGGCCAGGGCTTGAGGGTTGCAGCTGTGGCCTTGGGCCCTTTCCCATGCAACCTTGCGACGCATTGTTGCGTAACGGTCTATCGGTTCGGATTGTTTGCGAGGCTGTCACCTCACCTGATGGCGCCGCCGCCACCGCCGCCCGCAGCGCCGCCAGCACTTCGCCCCGGACCAGCAGCGCCGCCGCCACGCATCCCAGCGACGGCGCCGCCCCGCCGCCGTTGCCGCCGCCGTCGGCGCAGAGCGACCGCATGGCGGCGCCGAGCGACGCCAGCGGCGCCGTCAGCTGACGCAGGTCGGCGAAGGCGCGGATCGTGCGCTGCAGCACCGCCGCCGCCGCGGCGCCGCCGGCGTCCGCGCCGCCGCCGTCGTTGTCATCGCCGCCGCCGCCGCCGGACGCGGCAGCGGTGCGCCACAGCAGCGCCCAGACCGCCTCCTGGTGCGGTGCCACCACCCTGGGTAGAAGTTGGGGAGGCGGGTGGGGAATGCGAAGGGGCAGCAGGGGCGCATGGTGCACAGACTGCAAGGCCACAGAGCGGCTCGGTACCGTACGCTGCCCGTGGCGCCGTCGTGCCGTACACGAAGCTTGCGCGCCGTACGCGGTGCGGTAGTGCCGTACCTGTGCTCCAGGTCCAGCAGCGCGCACAGCGCCAGCGAGGCGCTCAGCGGCCCTAGGGGCCCGCAGCCGCCGCCGCCTGCCGTACTGTTCGCCGCCGCCGCCCCTGCAGCGGCGGCTTCGGAGGAGCGACCTTTCTTCGGCTTGCGCCCGCCGGCGGGGGCCACCGCCGGCTGCTCTGCCGCCGCCACCGCCGCCGCCGCCGCCGCTCCGTCCGCCGCCGCCGTCGCCAGGAGGCTGTCGGCGAGCGCCGCCAGGGCACCGCGCTGGGCCCCGCCCACGTCGCGTGTGGGCGTGTAGGCGCCGGCCGCCTGCGGAGGGCGTCGTGGGGGCAGCGGAGCGGGGAGCGGGGGTTTGTCTAATGGGCAGCAGGGGCCAGGGCTCGAGCAGGGAGGCCCGCGACGGCACGTGAGAGGGACAGCGGGGAGCACGAGGCAGCGGCCGCCTCACCCTGCCCGCCGCCAGCACCGCCGCCAGCGCCAGCCGCCGCCATGCACGCTTCCCGTCGGTACCGCCGTCGTCGGCACCGCCAGCATCCTGCACCTCCGAAGCCTGCGCCGCTGAACCCTCCGCGGCAGCGGCCGACAGCCGCCGGCGCTTCGCCGGCCGGCCGCCGCCGCCGCCGTCGGCGTCCCTGCCGCCATCGCCGCCGCCGCCGGCAGGCGGACGGATCAACATGTACGACAGTACGGCCATGCAGTTGAACTCGGCCGAGTACGACATGAGGGCCTTGTGGGCGCCCGCCGCTGACGCTCCGTCTTCGCCGTCCTCGCCGCCGCCGGCAGCCGCCGCCGCCGCCGCTTGCGGGCGCGCCTTGCCGCCACCGGCCGCCGCCGCTGCGGCGGCGGCGTCCGCCGCGAGGCTGCGCCGTGCGCGTGCCACGGCGCGGCAGTACGACTGCAGTAGCCACGGCAGGCCGCCGGTGAGTACGGCGAGCCCGTACGGCGATGCGCTGTCGGCCGTCAGCGCTTCGGCGAGAGCCTGCGGTGTTGAAGTCGGGGCCGGGGTCGGGAATCCGCGCACATTGGCGTACAAGTGAAAGGGACGTAGGGTGACAGCAAGGGCTCTGAACGGTACGTGTGCGTGCCCGTGTGTCGCCGTGTGTTGGTGGGGCTCTGAAGGGGAGATGTGGGTGCGGTGGGGCTGGCCGCGCATGGCAGCATGAGGTGCTGCACCGGCAGCCCTGCCAGCCTCTGGGGCCGCACCTGCAATAGCTTGCCCTGGTACCGGCGCCCCGCGACATCACCGAACGAGGCAGCCTCCGCGCCGCCCGCCTCCTTGCCGGCCCCGGCCTTGGCGCCGCCCTTCGCCTTGCCCTTTGCCTTTGCCTTGCCCTTGCCCTCCTCCCCAGCCGGCCCGGCCTCGGCCCCGGCCCCGGCCTCGGCTCCGGCGGGCGCTGCCTCGCCGCCCGCCGCAGAGGCCGGCACGGTCCTGGCCACGGCTGCTGCTGCTGCTGCTGCTGCTGGCTGCAGCTCGGGGCACTCCAGCAGCGCAGCGAAGAGCTGCCAGGGCGGAGGGGCGGCCGGGCAGCATGTTCAAAGGGAGGTGAGGCGAGCGGTGAGCCGCGGCTGAGACCCGAGGCAGTCTGGGCCTCTGGGGCTCGGGGCGGGGGCCGGGGCTGGATCCGCGAGGTGGGCTGCGGAGTGCGCACCGCCCGACGACGCTACACGCGCGGAAGCGTGCAGCCTAGGCTGCAGCCTGCTGAGCAAGGCACGTGGTGGTGGGACCCGCACCCACCTCCGCCAGACCGCCGACATGGGCCTCGCTCAGGAGCCCCGCC
Organism: Chlamydomonas sphaeroides; assembly: GCA_001662425.1. Lineage (NCBI taxonomy): Eukaryota > Viridiplantae > Chlorophyta > Chlorophyceae > Chlamydomonadales > Chlamydomonadaceae > Chlamydomonas > Chlamydomonas sphaeroides. The sequence continues at coordinate 2,067 of BDDC01002786.1, read as the reverse complement.
GCCAGCAGACCCTGCGCCGCCGCCGCCAGCCTCGCCTCCGCCTCCGCCACCGCCGCCTCCCCCGCCGAGGTGGTGACGGCGACGGCGGCGGCTGGCGCCGCCGCCGTCCCGAGCACGCGCCGCAGCGTCGACGGCAGCGGCGCGGCCGGCTGGGCAGCCGCCAGCAGCGGCAGGACCAGCCCCGGGACCAGCGCCACCCAGACCCTTTTGGGGGAGGGGTGCGCTGCCGCCGCCGTCGTCACGGCGGCGGCGACGTCGGCGCACAGGTACGCCCACTCCGCCCGGTACGACAGCGCTGCCGTCGCGGCCGTGGCGGCGGCGGCGGCGGCGGTGGCACCGCCCGGCGGCCGGAGCGCCAGGGCGGTCTCGAGAAGCGCAGTCAGCTGATCCAGGCTGGGACGCAGCATGCCGGTGCCGGCGCCGTCGGCAGTGACGGCGACGGCGTCGCCGCCAGCAGGCCCTGCTTCCGGCAGGAGGCGGCGCAGGCAGCTGCGTACGGCGGCGCACAGCGCTGCGGCCGTCGCGGTGGCATCGGGCATGGCGGCGCCGCTGGCGGCGCCGGCGGAGCGCAGCGCCGCCGCCGCGGACACCAGGAGGGTGCCGGGCACTGAGGCGGCGGCACCGCCGCTGCCGCTGGCGGCGGAGGCCGCCAGGCTGGCGCTCGCGGCGCCGCCTTCCAGCAGCAGCTGCAGCAGCTGCCACAGGCGCAGGGCGTCGGCGGTGTGGGCGGCTGCCGCGACTGCCTCCGTGCCGCCGGCATCGCCCTGTTGCGGCGTGCACAGGCGTCGGCGAGTGAGGCGCAAGGCACCGGGGTCAGGCACGGTGAGGCGGCGGCAGATGATCATGTGCGAACTGGCCATGGCACAGATCGAGAAGGCAGCCAGCGTCAGTTGTCGCGGCGGTTTTAGCTGTGCCAATCAAGGCAGATGGCTACTGGTACGAATGGGGCGTCGCTTGCAGAATGCGGTACCCGCTTGGGCACCCGCCGCACCTTGGAAGTCGACGGCGCGGCAGCATGGCCCGCCTTGCTGGGCTTGGCGGCTCCGGCGGGCGGTTTAAGTTTAAGCAGCGATGACACGGCCCAGTCCAGAAGAGCGCGGTAGTAGTGCAATAGCACGTGAGGCGGCGGGGCCGGGACACAGGCTGTTGCAGCGGCGCCAGCTCCAGCCCCGTCGTGGATGCCTGCGCCGTCGCGGCCGGTCGCGGGCGACGCTGCAGCCAGGAGCTCGATTGCTAGCTCAGTTGCTAGAGGCAGCTTACTGCGAGGCGGTGCGAAGGGCAGCGCACGAGTTGCAGGGGCGGAATGTCAGGGAGGGTTTTGCGACATACAGGTGACACAGAAGGAATCGTGCAGCCGCGAGCCGCGGCAACCGTTGGGCACATGTCGTTCACGAAAGCGTATGACACACGAAGCGAGCTCACACGCGCGCATCATCAGGCGTCGCATGGCCGCCGAGCCGCCGCAGTTTTGCTGCCAGCGACTGCGGCTGATTTACTGCGATGTCCGCAACCATCATATAAGGTTGCTATATCGCCCCAGCACAACAACGGTCAGATGATGCTTCCATGCGCCGACATTCTGACTTCGTAATTCAAGCTCACTGTTTGTCGAAGAGCAGCTATGTGCAGCGAAGTCGAGGTGACCGCCGCCGCAACCACCGATACACACCGTGCCTCAGCAACCCACCGCCAATTCCAATGACCCCGACCTCCTTTCCAACGCCTGCGGGGGGCGGGGTAATGAATTCTTCTTCTTCTGCCACGCCCGTGCGTGCTGCTTTCGCGAACTCCTTGTTTCCTCGTACAAGCACCAGCTGACGTAGGCCACGGCAACCCCACTCAACAGACGCCGCCAGGCTGCAGAGTCTGACGGACCTGGACTGATACTCGGAATGACGCTGACAGATGTTTGGCAAAGCGCTTTACCCACCGCCCCTCGCCCGGACAGCCACTACCCAGGTCGGCTGCTGTGATGCGCCGGATGTGGCAAAACCGTAAAGGCTGACCTTCCCACGGAGGACGGGGGTATCCCAGCATTATCAAAAGAGAAAACCGAAAGCGAAGATG
>BDDC01002785.1:0-10443 GCA_001662425.1 Chlamydomonas sphaeroides | reverse complement strand
ACCTGGCTTGTTCTCATTTGACCGATACTCCAAGTATTACCCTCCGCTTAAAGTGTTCACCACTACGCTCAGACACGCTGCCTGCCTAGTCAGTGCGCTTTAAACTGACACCGCACGTATTACCTCGGCTGATGGCACGTGCTTGGCCGGTGTTCTCAAACTATATATCTAATTGTCCAATACAAGTGGTGTATGGTACATTCGGTGTGATTGAATAAAAGCAATCGAGCTTATTAGAACGTAGCTGTCTTGCTATGCCTTAGTAAAGACAACAAGTGCACCAGAGGTTCTTAAGAGTCTGGTCCTTTCGTACTCGCTCTCATCAGCTCTATTGCTCGGGCAAGTAGCCCTTCGCTAACAAAGATAGAAGCCGAACTGCCTCACGCATTTTTGCTGCAAAATAAAGCAGCAAGTGGACTATGTCTTCACGCCCCATTATAATCGGGTAGTGTTGGCGTCTTATAACGTGGTTATCCACGCTATCCATAACCCTATGTGTGAGCTATAAGTCTCTACAAGTTACTGGCGCAACTTGCGATAGCAAGTGGCGCTCGTAGACCCTCGGCGTTGTGTTTACGTAGCTTTGCACAAAGCCTTGCTTTGTGCAAAGCTATGTGCAAAGCTACTAGCTTTGCTCGTAGCTTGCTAGCGCAAGTAGCTGCTCACTCCGCCGAAAAAGCCAAATTAGAACGTCGTGTAAATATTAGTTGGCGTTCTGAACTCAGATCACGTACCGCTTTAATGGACGAACAATCCAACCCTTATGACCTCCTGCAGCCATAGGACGCGATGATCCAACATCGAGGTCTCTCGTACGCTCATCGATAGGAACTCTAAGAGCGTGGTAAGCTGTTATCCCTAGCGTAGCTTTTGTCCGTTGATCGGGTAACTTTGAATTTAAATCACTTGCCTATTAGATGGTAGAAAGCGTGTGCGCATGGACCACAGCTGTCAAATCAGTTGATATATTATATTAAGCTTTAGTGCCGTGAGCAAACTGGGTCTCTAGGTAACCTACTAGTGGTTGACATACTAGTAGATAGAAGAACAGATAAGCAGTACATAGCTGACCAACGAAAGAAGTGATAGGAGTAATCTCGTTACCACCTAGCCAGGTTAGCAATAGTACGTCAGCCAAGAAAGTCCAGTATAGCCACTCGGTGATAATGCGGAATTTGCCGCCGCCCAAACCAATGAATGGCATGGCGAATAGGCTAGCAAATACTAGACCAATAGCCAAGACACCCATAGCTTTGTTTGGAATGGAGCGTAGAATAGCATAGACCCACAAGAAATCGTTGAGTCAGCGGATTTAACCGCTGAACGGACTCTACAATAGTCACAGTTTAGAGTGAGCAGCTACTTGCGCTAGCAAGTAGCGCTAGTAGCTTGCTCTTAGCAAGCTATGAACCTTGAGTCGAGTCTCTGAGGTCATAATATGTCCTGCTGATTACCGTTATACCGGACTCCCAGCATATAGTCAAGTGCGTTAGAGCATGGGTATTTGAACTCTACGGGCGTCGCACGCGCGAGCGTAGGTGATAGTCAATGATGCCCCACAGCAACGCGACGGGGCATTGCTGTGTGACAAGTATGTGGGACAAGCACATGCTTGTCGCACATAGAGACTTGGTGTTAGAACTTGTAACCTACCAAAGCGGCACGATACCACTCAGGAACGATGTGCTGAGGAGTAGAATATGGGTTAGCTGGAATTAGGTTGTCTGGGTGGCCTAGAAGGTCAGGGTAGAAGAACACAAGAATGCTGAACACTAGAGCCAAGAACAAGGCGCCCAACATGTCTTTGGCACCGAAGTAGTTACCGAAAGACAAGGTGCTGCTTTGGCTGTTGATACCTAGTGGATTGGTGCTACCATACTGGTGCAAGGCAGCAATATGGAAAACACTCAAACCGGCCAAGATGAATGGCAAGGTATAGTGGAAGCTGTAGAAGCGGTTCAAAGTTGGATTGTCAACGCTGAACTAGTTGTTGTGTTACTCTTATAACACATAGGACTGTATCTTAATCGTATGTGGGTTAGTAGCTACTCGGGCTACCATGCCCCACAGGGGCAGGGTGCGGGGGCATCGACAAGCACATGCTTGTCGCACATGGTACGATCGTAGTCATTCAGGCTCTGAAGTAACTGAACTATAGCTATAGTTCAGGTATCCTGCTGATTAGTCTTAAAGACTTTTCCAGCATTGGACAACGGTTTAAGTGCAGGGGTGGCTAATGTAAAAAATCACCGCCCCACAACCAGTACATGATGTGTTTGCCTACAACTGGAATGGCGGTAGCCAAGCTAGTAATGACGGTAGCCAAAGTTCAACGGTACGATTTGCCACTTAGTACTGTTGTATCGACTGTACATTATGGTAAGAAGTGTCTTACCGCGGGGCGAACCAGTCAGTAGCGGCGTGTATTGCCGACGGTCTATGCATAGCAGCTTGCCTTGAACCGTTAACGCCGAGTCTGTGCTTGCGCTCAGGTTTAATAACTAAAAGTAGATACCTAGCTTAGGGGCACTTAGCATACCCCAGAAGGACATTTGCAATGTAACTCCAAGAGCAACGTAGCTTGCTAAGAGCAAGCTACTAGCGCTACTTGCTAGCGCAAGTAGCTGCTCGTTTGATGCCCCGTACTAGCGCTACTTGCTAGCGCAAGTAGCTGCTCCATGCCCCACAGCAACGCGGCGGGGCATTGCTGTGTGACAAGTAAGTGCGGTGACAGCCAACGGCTGGAGTCGTTCGACTATACATTAAATGTCTTATACTAAAAACTAAAGACATTTACTTGTGGACTAGTCTGTCGCGGGACTGTTACACACCGACGGTCTCAGTCTAGAAGATTATTGACCGTTAACACTAGTAGAGTCTAAGTTGATGTGCTTTAAGGACTTGCTTATGACACACTAACTGTAGCTATTGTTTGGGTGATTGCTTTGTACTAAGCAACACTACTAGCGCCACTTGCTGGCGCAAGTAGCTGCTGTTAGTCGATGCCCCAGCGGGGCATGGTACGGTGGCAGCCAACGGCTGACACCGTTCGTTGTCAGGTTCAGAGTTATTCAAGTCCTTTTCATCACTTAAGAGTATTATAAAAGGAATCTCCAAGAAAGACTGATCCGGTTGGGTTCGGTCGGCTGGCTAGCGCTAATACCTCCGCGTTGACAACTTGAACTAAAACAGTGAATCCACATACGGTCTACAGCTTAAATAAACACGGCCAAACAGAAAGGGGGCCAAATAGAAACCCCATGGTAGTACGTAGCCAATAAAGGCGGTAATGATCATTAGTAGCAAGATTACTACACCAGTGATCCAGACCATCTCACGAGGCTGGGCACCGCTGCCGTAGTACATACCGCGCAAGATGTGCAAGTAGACTACAATGAAGAACAAGCTAGCACCGTTGGCGTGAGCATAGCGCAAGATCATACCGGAAGGTACGTCAGTCATCAAGTGCTGGACGCTGGCGAAAGCATAGTCTACATGACCTACATAGTGCATAGCTAGTAGAATACCGGTTAGCATCTGGCTAGCTAGCATAATACCGGCTAGAGAGCCACCGTTCCAAGCATAGTTCAAGTTCATTGGAGTTGGGTAGCTAACTAGGTGGGCATTTAGAACGCTCAAAAGTTGAATTTTGTTAAAGGTACGCATAAGATTTAATAGGCCACTGCCAAATACCGCTGTAATTAATTAAGCCATCGGTTTAACGCCTAGCCATACTACACCAATTAGCAATGGTAGGATAGTATGGAACTCGGTACGAGTTACGTCAGATGGGCCGCGAGGCATTCCATGTACAACACGGTTAAAAGCCCAGAAACCATAAGCAGCACCTAGAACCTGGCAAACGCAGAACACATAAGCAAGTAGCTCGTGGACAGCGAAGATACTTACCAGACATAGGATCTCGGCAATAAAGTTAGGGAATAGCGGGAAAGCCAAGTTACCTAGAGTAAACAAGAAGAACAAGGTACTACCAATAGGCATGCTAGCACCCAGGCCGCTGAAGTATAGAATAAATTTGGTGTGAGCACGGTCGTACAAGATACCTACAATCAAGAACAAGGCTGGAGAAACCAAACCGTGAGCAATCATCAAGAAGCTAGAGCTGTAGACGCTGAACTCGCTTTGGCTGAAGATAGCCAAGGTAACCATGCTCATGTGAGCAATACTAGAGTAGGCAACGATCTTCTTCAGGTCAATTTGACGTAGAGTGCTCAAGGTACTGAACAAGAAGCTAACCAAGCACAAAGTAGAGACTAGTGGAAAAACGCTAACGCAGAACTCGGGTACTACTGGCAACATGAAGCGCAAGAAACCAATGCCACCTAGCTTCAATAGTACACCAGCTAGTAGTACACTACCAGCGGTTGGAGCAGCTACGTGAGCCTCAGGCAACCACAAGTGTACAGGCATCAATGGAATCTTGACAGCCAGTACAGCTAGTAGGCCCCAACCTAGGACAGTTTGGTGATTGCAAGCGCAAGTCATATACAGTACGTTGGTAGTGCCACACTCAGAATAGATCATAAACAAGGTTGGTAGCAATACCAAGGAACCAGCCATAGTGTACAGAACAATTTTGTAAGCAGCCTCAAGACTACCGTATGGAGCACGTCCAATCAACAAAAATAGCAAGATCAAGCTGGCCTCGAACAAGATGTAGAAGCCTAGCAGATCAAGTACACATAGGGCACCAAGAATACATACCTCTAGCAAGATGAAGGTCATGAAGCCAGCTACAGTACGCAATAGCATCATACAGATTGGAAACAAAACGGTAGTTAGCAACATCAAGCTTAGAGCAACGCCATCAATACCAAAAGCAATATGACTACGACCTAGGATAACAAGCATTTGTAGGCCATGGCCAGAAGCATCAAACTTCCACCAAAGCCAGGTTACTCCCCACAACGGAAGGATAGTAGCTACAAAGGCGTAAGTGCGCACGACATAAGCTTGATTCTCAGGTACAAAGCACAAGGACAAAGCAAAAGTCAACAAAAATAGAGTAATAAACATGACATATTACTGTTATCGCTAAAAAAACTCTACCCAACTGAGCTATGCCAGCAAAATTTATCTAATTAGTAAGCAGCATCTGGGTCGGCCTCTCAAACCATTGCCCAAAATTCAACACTGCTGCGCTCTAGCGAGCTTTGGCCCCTTTTTCAGTGCCAACGTGGCCCGAAACCGTTAAGTTAAGGCTAAGAATAAGGTTTGGGCAGCTTAAGTACGATCACCCACCCAACAGCCTAATTCTGCGCGAGTACGTCTCAACCACCAATAGTCAGTAGTCTGGTAAGCTGAGTCAGCTTATTTAAATGATTAGGTCTCCTAGTAAGGGCCTATTCTGCTGCGCAACGCACAGCTAGTTACCCGGGTCATTAATACCGACTTACGTCCCTGCTCGAACAGTGTTTCTTGCAGTCAGGCTCTACTTGTCTATTTCAGTGTCGGTAGAACCGTTGTTTACCCCCGTTACTGTTTGGAGGGCCTCCGTCCCAGAGAAGCTCTAGACATGAAGTAAACGCCAGAAGGCATGTGGCTAAGCTCGGCCACTGCAATTATTCACGGCCAACTCCGCTCTACTAGCTAAGCTGCATAGGGTCTCTTCGTCCCTTGCCAGCGCCTTCGCATCTGCACGAAGATTTCAAATTCAGAGATTCCATGTTGGAGACAGCCCGACAGTCGTTCAGCCATTCATGCAAGGACGCCAATTAAACGTCAAGGAATTTCGCTCATGATGCTGGATGCCTCGTACCCAGCCCCAGCGGGGCATGGTACGGTGACAGCCAACGGCTGTAGCCGTTTGATTAGTAAAAATCAGCATGGACTCTATCGCAAATCCGCAGGACAATTACTGTCCGGCGGATTTGGTGCATATAGTCTCTGAAGGTCGTTACAAACCACTTTAACCGGAACGGCGATGCCCCGTACCCTGCCCCAGCAGGGTACGGTGGCAGCCAACGGCTGACGCCGTTCGAGCAAAGCTTCGTTGCTTCTGGAATTGAGTTACTAGCTCGGATTTACCTAGTATGGGTAGCAGCTCCTATTTGGAGTACTGACTATCTTTACCCTTGTTCTGAAGTAGGTGTAACATTGCCTTGCTGATTGGTAGTGTAATTAGCACGTACGATTCCAGCACTTAGCACAAGTACAAGCTTGCCACTTGGCAAGCTAGGGGCTACGAAGTAACCTTAGGACAGTCAGAGTTACTGCCGCCGTTTGCTTTCGCCTTTGGGCAGGCGTCAGACGATATACAGCCAGATTAAAGGGCTTGAACCCCTTAACCAGTGTTAGCATTGTCTTGGGTTTTTGGTATACAGGCGCTGTCGGCTATTTACTGAGTCTTTATAGCCACGCTTGCTCCGAAGTCACGCGTGCATTTTGCCGAGTTCCTTCAACATGGTTGATTCTATGGCCTGAGTACATATACTAGACAACCTGAGTCGGTTTGCAGTACGGTTAGATTTAAATATGTATCTCCACTAGGAGATAACGATGTCCCTGTACCCTGCCCCTATTGGGCAGGGGCATGGTACGGTGACAGCCAACGGCTGGCGCCGTTCGATAGGTGCCCCCCCCTAGGGCCGGGGACGGAGCATCAAAGCTTTGTGCAAGGCTTAGTGCAAAGCTACTAGCGCTCGTGAATTTTTTTGAGCTTCTAATAATAGCAAGGGATCCGGCGCCCACTGAAATAACTGGGGCAGTAGGACTCGAACCTACGAATGATGGAGCCAAAGTCCATTGCCTTACCGCTTGGCTATGCCCCACCAACGGCTTATAGGTTAGCTTAGTAAAATCAATTTATATATTAGTGACCACACTAAGTGGCAGTGTCATAAGCAAGCTTCGGCATTTAAACTACCGGACATGTATAAGCGTAGTACTACTATGCCAGTGTGCTGTTACGCACTCCATGCACGGTGGCTGCTTCCAAGCCAATGTTCTGGCGTTCACCGTAGACTATACCTGGTATCTAATTGTACATCTACTCGCGTGTTACTCACTCGTGCGCCCCATCTTGTAGGCTCGCATGTATAAACCACTGCTTGGCGCATGAAAGCTGAGCCAGCACCAAACTCTAATGTAGTATCTAATTGTTGAACCGTATTCACTGTTAGATGCAAATCCTTTGTCTTACGGCCATGGTATCCATTTGAGCTTACTAATGTTGGCATATTCGATTCTGGTTGTGTCTTCAGCGCAATAGTTCCAGAACGTTCTGCTACCTATGACATAGAATGTAACTACAAAGCTGTGTTAAGTAACTGCCCAACAAGAGCTCAGAGATGAAAGGACTTGAACCAGCCCTGTTACACAGGGCAGTATCAAGTCCTTGTATCTCTGTACACGAGTGTACAGAGATGAAAGGACTTGAACCTGTGTTGTCTGCTACGCAGGACAACACAGAATCCAAGTCCTCAATCTCTGTGTCGTCTGCAAGACGACTCAGAGATGAAAGGACTTGAACCTTCGATTTCAAGATTTGGAATCTTGCGCTTTACCAACTAAGCTACACCTCTTGTACTGCAGACAGAGGTCTGAGCACGGTTTTTGGTTTGAGGCGCAGCCTCTCTCCTTAGATATAAAGTTTCGGCTTTAACGGCCGGTAGTGCGCACAGGGGCAATGGCGAAGGCGCCAAACAAAGCAACAGTCAAAACCAAACTGTTCAAGATAAGCAAGTCAGCAAAGTACAAGTACAAAGCGTGACCTAGGTTAGTAATAGACTCAGCGCCTGGTAGACCAGTAATAATGCCGCGTGGACCCATAGATGGAGTGATTTGGAAGACGCCGTTAATGACGAATACCAATACACCAATGGTGCTCCAGCCGCGGCTGTAAGCTCGCAACTCAGTAGCTGGGATCTCCAGTAGCATAATTACGAACAAGAAGAGTACAGCCAAGGCACCTACGTAGACAAGCAAGTTGACAAGAGCTAGGAACTCAAAGCCTAGCATCATCAATACGAAAGAAGAGTTGATGAATAGCATGACGGAGTACATCAAGGACATGAAGGGGGACTTGGTGTAACCGACAGCAATACTCAACAAAGCACACAACAAAATAGCACAGTTCTCTAGAAACATAATATAGCTACCACAGTAGTAACTCAATTACTGACAGGGGAGCATCGCATTAAATGACGAATGGTTTAATGACCATGACTGGAGCGAAGGCTAGGGCTACAGCACAAGCAGAAGTTAGAGTAGTTGGATTTGGAGCCCCGGCAAAGCTAGCAGCAGTATGTACAGGGGCAGTCCAGAACAAGCGAATGACGCGCAAGTAATAAACCAAGCTCAACACAGTACAGAACAAGGCAGCAGCCAACAAACTGAAGGCTTGCATGCTCATAGCGTGCCAAAAGATCCAAGCCTTACCAAAGAAGCCGGCAAGTGGTGGCAAACCGGCTAGGCTGACAGCACACAGAGCAAACAAGCGTTTGTCAGTCAGGTTCCACAATAGCAATTGGGTAATAATGTAGATACCCAAGTGCTGGTACAAAGTGTGGAAACCAGCGGTCTCTACAGCCAATAGCATTAGACCAATCTCATTAATGGTAGAATAGGCGAACAAGCTACGCAAAGCTGGTTGACCGTAAGCGCCAATGCTACCAATTAGCATGGAGAACAAGATGAACACGCCTACGGAGAAGTCATGGTGCCAAGAGGAGGCCCAGAAGGTGAACAAGCTCAACTTAGGAGCAGTAGACAAGTACAGTAGCAAGCTCTTTGGAATACAGCCATACAAGTCAACGGACCACATGTGCATTGGGGCAACACCTAGCTTGAACAACATCACTAGCAAGATCCAGAAGGTCTCCTGACCGACCATGTCTAGAGAACCAGTACGTTGGTACATGGCGCTAAACCAGAACAAAGCCATACCAGAGACCATGGCGCTTAGCAACAAGAACTTCAAAGCAGCCTCTACACTAAAGCTGGTAGAAGCACCACGAGCCAACAAACCACACAAGACTACTACACACAAGGTTTGAGCCTCCAAGCAAACATAGAAGCTAACCAAGTTGCAAGAGTGCATCATGTATAGCTGTCCAATGTAAGCTAGCAACAAAAATAGCAGGGCCTCAAAGGAGTGGAAGCTTTGTAGAATTACAACGGTTAGGAGGCATAGGGCCATATCTTGAACCTCTAGCGGAGTAACCATTACAAGCCAGCATTGGCATACGAAGCGGATGTGTGGCAAAGACACATGGCCGTTACGCAAGGACAATAGGCCGAACAAGATTAGAAGCAATAGACCAAAACATAGGTCAATCTCAATAATAGAATTCCAGAACATTTTATGGTGCCACGCAATTACCACCACTCAGCCGTTAAGGTAGCATAGTTGGTATGGCTTTAATTATCATTACATTAGTGAATTAAGAGTCCGGTTAGCGGCTAGAGCTGCGCAAGACTGGTACTTGGCTGAAGACGTGGTGAGCTGGAGTAGCCGGCATCAACCACTCGATAGTGGTAGCGCTACGTGGTACGGTTCGAGTAGCCTCTTGGAAAGTGGTAGCTAGTACCAAGACACTTAGGAAGCTAATGCTAGCGCCGAAACTGCTTACAGCGTTCCAGCCAGCAAAACAATCAGCGTAATCGAACATACGACGTGGCATACCAGCTAGACCTAGAAAGTGCTGAGGGAAGAAAGTAAGGTTAACACCAATAAATAGTAGCCAAAAGTGTACCATAGCACGACCCTCATGATAGCCTAGGCCAGTAATCAAGTTGCCCCAGAAGTAAACACCAGCGAAAATAGCGAATACAGCACCCATGCTCAAGACATAGTGGAAGTGAGCAACAACATAATAGGTCAAAGCTAAATACTGTGACAAAAAGCGCGGACTATACCTTGAATGCTATCGCATTCTGTTGCATTTAGTCTCTACGAAGCCGAGTGGTATTGGTTATCACGGTGTAACCGTATAATACGAGTTCACCGTTAGTGAGCAACAAGAAACACGACACCTACCACCTAGCCTTGGAATTTAGCTAGGAAAGGCTTATGGCTAGTGCCCTAAGCCCCGATCAAGGGAAACCTGTTAAAAGGAGTATCGTGTACCAACATATCAACACCAGCGTTAGCCAATACAACACCGGTTACACCACCGACGGTAAACAAGCAAATGAAACCGACGGCAAACCACATTGGAGCGGTGAACCATACGCGGCCAGAGTAGATAGTAGCCATCCAGCTGAAGATTTTCATTCCAGTTGGAACGGCAATGATCATAGTGGCGCTAGTGAAGTAAGCGACAGTGTCTAGATCTAGACCAACAGTAAACATGTGGTGCTATTTGGTTCCTTGTAGGATAGTGGTGTTAGGGCGGAAATAGAACTTAGAACGATGTCCCCGCACCCTGCCCCTGCGGGGCATGGTACGGTGACAGCCAACGGCTGGCGCCGTTCGAGCAG
>BDDC01002779.1:0-10467 GCA_001662425.1 Chlamydomonas sphaeroides | reverse complement strand
GAGGGTGGTGGCGAGGGTGAGGGCGGCGGAGGGGAAGGGGTTAGAGGGCTCGCCGGCTCGGGCGAGGGTGGCGGCTCGGGTGAGGGCGGTGGTGGGGAAAAAGGTAGAGGGCTCGGCGGCTCGGGCGAGGGTGGCGGCTCGGGTGAGGGCGGTGGTGGGGAAGGAGGTAGAGGGCTCGGCGGCTCGGGCGAGGGTGGCGGCGAGGGTACGGGTGGCGGTGGGGAAGGAGGTAGAGGGCTCGGCGGCTCGGGCGAGGGTGGCGGCGAGGGTATGGGTGGCGGAGAGGAAGGGGGTGGAGGGCCTGGCGGCTCGGGCGAGGGTGGGGGGCTTGGTGGGGGAGTGGGCGAGGGGCTAAGCGGGCTTGGAGAGGGCGGCAGTGGACTGGGCGGTGCAGGGCTGGGTTGCGGTGGGAAGGGCGGTGGGCTTGGGGGAGTTGGTGAGGGCGGTGCAGGGCTGGGCGGTGCAGGGCTGGGCGGTTGTGGAGGAGGTGCTGGACTTGGGGGAAAGGGAGATGGCGGTGAAGGGCTGGGTGGCCGGGGGCTTGGTGGAAACGGCGGCGGCGGTGGCCTGGGAGGCGGGCTAGGCAGTGGCGACGGTGGCGGTGGTGGCGGCGACGGTGGTGGCGGCGGCGGCGGCACATCGTACCCAATCAGCCGGACACTGTCCATACTCTTCTCGCCATCGCCATAGACGTTGAACGTCATTCCCGATACTGCACGCAAGCAAGCAAGATGTAACGATGTATGTCATCTACGTGCCGGCACCCCAGCGCTGCCCTGTGAGCTGCTCAGACCCAGCCCAACCCCGCCGCCTCGCGGTCCCAGGGACCCCGGACAGGCTCGGCTGCACGCCAGACATTGACAGCAGCTCACCCTGCACTGGTGGTGCCGGCAGGGTGCAGTTGTACCTGTGCACACACAAGCAAGCCAGCAGCGTGGTGAGGCCGGTGATGCAGGGGTTCCCCCAGGGGCTGCTCCCCGCACGCCCGCCACTACATGGGGTGAGCAGCACCACCGGCAGCCCTCCTGGGCCCTACAGCAGCCCCCGCGACTGCAGCTGCTTCGCCCACTGCACCCACCAGAACATGTAGGAGCGCTTGCAGGGCGTGGCGCACAGGTCCACGGGGCACGCCGGCATGAACCGGGAGCCGTTGGTGAGGTGCACCGTGATGTTGCCTGAGGCGGCCCGGCAGGTGGCACACGGCGGTGCGGCAGGTTGGCGAGGGGTGGCAGGAGTGCAGCGAGGCGGCGCGGACATGCAGGCGCGCAGGGTCGGCCGCTGCGCAGTGCGCAGCTGCTGCGCTCCGCTGCCGCTGCTGCATTCCGCTGCTGCTGGAGGCCCGGTGCCTCGTGCGCGGGCGCACTGACACCGTCGTCGGTAGAGCCGAGGCCTGCGCCCGCACGGCACGGCGGTCGCCCGTCCCACCGGTGCACCCGGCCGCACTGTCTACGTGGCTGCAGGCAGGCGGCGCTGCTCCCTTCCCCCCCCCGCCAACGCACTCCCGCCACCTGCCGGCACTTGCTGTGCCGCCACTAAACGATAGTCCCCCGGCTGCCACGCCAGGCCTGGCGTAGCATAAGCGAGCCGTACAGCAGCGAGCCGTGCGGCAGCGAGCCGTACGGCACCACGAGGCAGCTGGCGACGGCCGGGGGCCTCCCGTGCTCCGCAGCGCACATGCATGCTTGGACGCTAAGGGGGCCCTGCCGGGCAAGCGCATGCGATGTGCAGGCGTCCTCATGGCGCTAAGGGGGCCGGTGCTGCCAGCGGCGTCGCAGCCGGCCTCTACGCCGGTGCGGCGGCTCGTCCCATCCATCCGCCGACGGCTGCGCACCCTACCCGATAGGAAGCCGCTCTCGCAGTCGATGACGTATATGCCAATCTCCACACCGTAAAGTGGAATCTCGAAGGACACGGACACCGAGAGGTTGCCCATTGCCTTGGTTGTGCACCTGCGCACATCCAGCGGGAGCATACATGCGATGCCCGTGGGGTGGTGCAGCCAGCTCGCCACGCAGCAGCCAGTCGGCGAGCAACCATAATCCCGCGCGTGCCAGCTTGGCGTCGCGATCGCGTGCGAGGTATGATGCCAGCAAGGGCAAACAGCCGCTGGCGCCGCCGCCGCCCTCGCACTGACCAGGCTGAGGCATCGACGGGCGCTTTCGGGGGGCCGCCGGAGCAGGCCGTTGCGACGGGTGGGCCGGACAGGTCGCCCGAGCACGATCCGCCGGTCGGTGGGGACCTGTGGCGGCCGTGCGTTGCGGCAGTACGGCGGGCCATGTTGTGAGTGCAATGGTGGTGCGATTCATCAGAGCCGCCTTGCGTAAGGCGGAAAGATAGGCCCGGCTCGTGTTCGTGTTCCGTACTCGAGGCTAGCCAGCGGCTGCCGCCAGAACGAGCCCACCCCGATAAATTGGTCAGGGACCCCGCCCCTCCCGCGTCGCCCCCCGTCGCCCTGCGGCCGCGCAACACGCCAAGTCGTACGAGACGAGTGCCTGCGCAGCTGAAGTTCCCCTGCTTTGAAACCCATTGAAGCATGTGGGGGGCAAGGTATCGTAGCTATCGTCGCGCGCCACCGGGCGCGCGGTGCGTGCGCACCCGCTGTGAACGGTGGTGTTGGTGGTGCCGGCACCATACGCCGTGAACAGCGTCCCATTGAAGTACTGTGCGCTAGCGAGCGGCAGCGCTCCAAATGCGAGGAGAAGCGCCCACCGCGCAAGGAGCGACAGTTGGCATCTCCACGACCTCCGCGCGTTAATGGGAAACGGTTCCGCCTCTTGTATTCTGCATATCATCGATTATCTTTCACAAGTAGGCGCTGCGGTGAGCCTGCTCGTGGGAGTACGTTCAGCTCTCAGCGGCTGCGACAGCTCGATGCACGTAGTGCGTTGAAACTAGCATGCAGCATGGTGCGATGCAGCGAAGTCGGAATCCGGAAGAGCGAGCGCGAGGTCAGCGGTAGGTGCAGTGGCCCGGTGTACCGTAGTGTTGAGAGCACATACAAGCTACGCGGGGGTGCTGGACGCAAGTCAACGTCACTGTGCGTGGCGACAAGTCGGTCGCTCCAGACATGACGGTGTTCCGTACACAGTGGACAAAGTACGTGCCGCAAATGCTAGGATGCGCAGATTATCATACTGCGTATGGTTATGTATTGGCAAACAATAGTTATTCCAACCATTGTCATACTCGTCACCAATAATCATGCATGCGACAGGCCCGGTGCCCCGGTCCGCAACAACACGCTCCATAAATTGTCCAAGCAAATGTATTATTCTTTCGGACGATCGTAAGCTTCTGCGTAGCTGTCCGCGTGGCGTGGCGACAAAAAGGAAAGGTCGAGCAGAAGCGGGAGGGGCAGGGGCAAGCCAGGCTGCATGCCGGGCTATAGGCCGGGCTGTGTAATCCAGGCTGTGTATGTAAGCCGGGCTGTGTAGAGCCAGGCTGTGTAGGCCAGCTGGTTCAAGGAGACCCGGGGCCCCGAGGCAGCTGCCGAGTGTGCTGCGGGTTGGTGTGATGACTGGCTTTTGCCGCCACCACTGCAGTTGTAGCCCCCTAGGCGCCGCTTGGTCACGCCCTGAACTGGGTTGGTCGGTGTCCTGGACTGGGGTGGCTTTGGCTGATCCTGGGAGGCGTGGTCCTCCTGTCGATTGCGCTGCGATTGAGGCCCGGCCGGAGTCCCCATCAGATCCCTTGCACGCAGCTGCCCGCGCTCCCACGTACGCATGCATGCCGTAGCCGCCTTGCACAGCGGCCAAGTCTTTCTGTGCTCCGTCCCGGCTCGGGCATTCTGCACTCTCCCTTTCAGGGTACCCCTATGCCTAATACATAATACCACTGTGTCTGGCTGCCAGTCTTGCTGCGTCTCCGCCAGGCTCCGCCCGCCTGCTGCTGTGGCTGCCGCACCCCCGCGCCTCGGCTAGCGGGCCTGCTGCTTGCTGACTTGGCGGTTGTAACGCCACATACGTACGCACTGTCCCAGGGGCATTTCCCGGTGCTGTGCTGGGCAGCCGTCTTCGCATCTCCCTTGGGAGCGTCCGGCCAAAGGGCTGTTGATCGCTGCCCCTCAGAGGACCGTCCCATCATCCCCTCTACATCCGTGCCTCAGTAAGCAGGCGGCCTGTATGGACGGCTAAAAGCACGTTCAGCTATATGATAATCAAGTGCCTCGACGGCTGTCGGGCAATCACTTGTGGCATCACATGTGTACACACAACCCATCACGCCACCGCACAGCACCGCACAGCACTCTATCTGCCGCACCCCACTGCACCCCACTGCACTCAGGCTTTACGTATACTATGGTGGACAGCCGCACGCTGCCACCCTACGTCTGCCATCCAAGCAAGCCCACACCTTCAACACCTGCAACAGCGCCGCAGGGCCCTAGCCCGCGCCGCCACCCGCCTGCCCCTACACCTGGGCCGCCACCTTGGTCCTTGAAATGCTCTACGTCTCCATGTACACAACGAACGTCTTGGCGCTCAGGCGTGCAGGAAGATCCCCGGCTGGGCGTAATCCTCTTCCCAGACTGACGCAGGGTCACCGTGCGCTACCTGGCCCCTTGCGCCTATGCATACGCAGGGCAGTGCTCTATTCGCAGCAACCAGTTCGGGGCAACGCTCACTCGGCGGGAAGCCTGCAGGACCCTCCGTTTCACTCACAGCGGGGCTGCCAGCTGGCCAGTCTGCCGGTCTTGCTCACGCAGACAAACGACACACAGCACAACAAAATGCGCCAGGGCGGGGGCTAGGTTCTCAGCCCGAAAACCCTGCTCTACGAACCGTGCGCCCCCAGCCCCTGTCGCAACGCGACAGGCCTACGGGTCACACCGCCGCACGCCTCAGCGACTATCGCAGCACCGCTGAGCGGGTCTCCACCCGCCGCTCTGACCACGCCACGCACTCAGGGTGTGACACCCTGCCTGCCCTGGCGCTGTTGGGGAGCGGCAAGGCACCTCGCTCGGGCGCGGCGCAGTGCATGTGTGGACTGACGGCTAGGGGACGGCTGTGTGGACCCTACTGCAGCAGTAGCGGGGGCTGGCGCTGCGACACACGACGGCTGCGTGCGGCCCCCATCGGGCGGGGGAGACCCGCTGAGCGGCCTCCAAACGTGGAACAGGGGAGCTGCCCTGACGTGGAGCGCCGCCCTGCCTACAAACATCGAGCGACCGGCCTCCCGCATTAAGCGCCCGCGCATGCATAAAGCGAGCGCCAGCAGCTGCACAGCTGCAGCTGCTGCTGTGTGCGGGCGGGGTGGGCCCTAGCTAGAAGCCTTTGACTGACCGCGGCACTAGCCAGCCCCAGGCCCCCAGCCAGCGCACGTCAGCGCGCACCAATGCGCACATACATGTCAAAATGCAAAATCCGCAGTACATAATATGCGCGGTTCACTTCGTCACCCGCTCTTTGATCCAAGAAGACGAGCATCTCGATTTCTATAATGTGCTTGCTGCTCTCAGTGCCGGCGGCGCATAAATGCAATCTCATCACATACGTACATTGTTTATCATGGCACATAAAAATTCACCGTTGCCACGAAATGCCTTCTTATGCATGTAAGAAGCGGCCGACTGTACGTTGCAGTACTTATGCGGCTGTCATGTGTGTCTGCCCACTATTGCATTCGTCTGAGCTATCCGCGGCGGCTGTACGTCTAGGCCTGTGTCTCAGGGTCTCTCCGCAGCGTAAGCTCGCGTAAATTCATAACCTAGCAGTGACCGCGGCTGCGTCAGCCTCATATCATCCCTCCGGCTCGACCCATGGGTCCACCCGGCGCGCGGTGGGTACCGTCGCTGGTGTCCAGTCGCGACACACCACAAGCAACTCGCGCTCGCTCGCGCGACCAAGCGAATGTGCTCCCTTGCTTGACGAAACGGCGGCCACGGGCCCGGGGTGCGTGCTCTGCATGCACCCTACCTGCTGGCCTAACTACCTAAACTACCACCGCCGCGCATAGCGACCTTGCGGTGGCTGCGGGCCGATCACGGGGCTTCCTGCGGCTGCGGCTCTGGCAGCGATGGCGCTCTCATCTGACGCCGCAGCTGCCGCCAACGCAGCAGCCCTTGCCGCTGCCGCAAAGGCAGTCGTTCGCGGGCTGGCTGCGCGTTCGGGGCGCTCTGCTGCTGCGCCGCCGGACGGCCACACAGGACGCGTGGACACCTCCGCTTGGGGCATCGTCGGCCACTGTTGCGCAGCGGCGGGTCGCTCTTGCGTAGGCGCCGCCTTGGCGGCACTGGCAGCCGTTTGGCCAGCAGCGGATTCTCCAACCTCACCGCCGGCGTACCTGGTGGCCGCATCGCTTTCGGCTGCTGTCGCCACGGCGGCTGCAGAGGCCGCCGCGGCCGCGGCTGCAAAGGCTGATGCGTATGAGCTAGGGCGCACCCCCTGCTGTGCGAGGCGGAACCCAGAGCCAGACGTCGGACGCTGGGCTGGCATATGCGCCAGAGAAGTCCACCGACGGACAACCCGCCGGTCCGGATCCTGAGGCTGCTGCCAAGCGGCGGTGGCGCCAAGAGGGACGCCGGCAGCGTCCAGCTGAACCGCTGCCACCGCGCACGTTGAGGCGGTGGGGGAGCCGGGGAGTTCTGGGTGATGATCGGCCAGCAGGGCTGCAGAGCTGCCGCCGCCAGCGCGGCTGACCCGTGACAGTGGGCTGGCCACGGCGCCTGACAGCGTGGAGCTGCGGGGGTCTCCGTCCAGCATGGCGCTGCTGGAGCGGGCGATGTGCAGGGGTGCCAGGTCAGCAGGGCCCGCAGTGCGGCCGGACACCGACAGCACTCGGCGCGCAGCGGTCGCGCCGCGCAGCACAGGGATGGGCGGCGACAGCGCCGCTAGCGAAGCTGCCCTTGAGCGAGGCGTCAGCGGCTCCTCCGCAACAAGGTCATCCACGGCAGGCAGCATGACAGGTGACACCGCGGCCCGGATCCGGCGGCCGGCGCCGTCTACACCCTGCCCGTCGTCACCCGCTTCGTTGCCGCCGCTGCCGGCATAGTGTCGGAAGCGCCTGGAGGCGCGCATGGATGGCGGCAGCGGCACCGGCGGCGGCTGTGCTGATGGGCTACCGGCGGCATCATGGCCGAGTGGCAGGCCAACAAGGCCGCTGTGCGATGTGCTGCCGCCGCCAACACTGCTGCCGCCAGCAAGGTTGTCTGAAGGGCCGCCACTGGCAAAGCCGTCAGCAGCAGGAGGCTCAGTCGCGCTGTGCACGTTGGCCTCGACAGCTGCTGGCGAGGCATCAGCCCAGTGCTCATTGCCCTGCTGCGGCGCATCAGAGCTGCTTGCTGCAACATCTTGAGGCAGCGCAGCCGCCGCCTGAGGGCTGCTAGGTCCGCCTTCGACGTCAGCCACCCAGTTCCCACCCTGCCTGCTGTGACAGCGGTCGAGCACATGAATAGAAGGTGCTGAGCTGCTGCCGCCGCTGGCTGCCGCCGACTGCTGCTGCGGGTTGCTGAGCGGCTGCACGCGGCCCCTACTCGAGGGCGACAGCTGGGGCCACACCCACGGTGGCACAGCAGGTGACATTGACCGGCTGTGGTTGAGGCTGGCGGTTCTGCTAGGCGGCAGCGACACGTGCACGCCGCTGGGGTCGAGGCCGCCGCCACTGGGTGGGGCTGCTGCGTCAATGAGGACGGAGGCCAACTGGTTGCAGGCTACCTCGTCATCACTCCCAGGCCCGGTCATCAGCGGGGCTGGGTTGGAGCCGGCGTGTTGCACGCTGAAAGTGCCATCCTCCTGCTGCACGAGCGGGGCGATTGATGGGAGTTCAAGCGTATCAAGCGCTGGGCATACATAAGGACACGCGGCGCAGGTGTAGATGCCGCACCTACAGCCAGCCAGCCGTAGGAACGGCCCCCGTCCCCACGTATGAACACGCCAGTGCCCGCCAGACGAAAGCTCACCCCCTGCTCGTCATCCTCCTGCTCCCGCTTGCGCTTGCGTCGCCTCAGCGCCAGGAGCCCCAGCAAGGCGATGCACAGCACGCACATCACTCCGCCCGCACTCGCCGCCGCAATGATGAGCGGTATGAGCCAGGAGGGCCTGCCACCGCCCTGCGCGGGCTGGCCGGCCGCCCTGGGCTGAGACACCGGTGTCTCCTCGACGTCCAGCGCGCTGCTTATCCTGCAGGATACCCTGCTGCCCTCGCCACCAAGCGCAGCGGTTGGCACCAGCGCGTCCTTACCGCACACACTCTGTTGAGAAGGAGGCAGTATAGCAAGGGCCAGGACCGGCAGGGCGGCCAGCAAACAGTGTTGGGGCGACGTACGATGATGGCGCACGAAGCCTATGAGATTGGACACTGCAGCAGGTTAACGTCGCTAGGGCAGCGGGATGACAGCAAACCCATCCATGGGCCCCGGAACACGTGCATGGGCCCCAACACATGCATAGGTCCAGTTCACGCTGGGGGCGTCAACAAGTAACGCGCATGAGTGGTACCAGCAGAGCATGCGCATGGGACAGCATCGCATGACACGGGCCGGCGTTTTTGAGGGTGGCGGGCATGTGGGTGACAGTCAATGAAGTTAATTAACAGAAAGAACCGCTGGCCGCTGCAAGGTGAGGCTGATTAACATACAGCGGCGACAGGCACACGCAGCGGCGGCTGTAGCTAGCGTGCGTCACTTAGGATGTCGATTGCACAGCTACGCTACCTGCAGCGACGCAGCGCCCTCGGCACTGAGCGGGATGCTGCGGGTGCTGGCCACCTGCGAGGCAGGGGCGCGGACAGGAGGGCGCGTGCTCGCGTGCAGATAGATCGCAGCGGCCATGCATGGTTGCAATGCACCTGCTGCCGGCTACGCTCGGCCGCTGGCTTGGGATGCATGGACCGAACCCTGCTCGCGGCTGCCTCGCGTACGGAAGCCGCATGCAGGGACGGCTGCGGCAGCTGCCGCGCGCACCAGCTAGCTGTCGAGCATCGTGCTCCCAAATGCAGGACGATCAACGGATGGACCGTTCCACCGCACACGCTTGCTTACCTGCAGGTACTCGACGATGCCGTCGTCCGAGCTAGGGCCGCAGAAGATGAGCCCGTTGCCACCAGAGGGCGCCGCTGCCGCCTGCTGCTCCAAGGACCACTGATCGATGGCTGCGCGGATGCGCTGCTTGTATCCGGTGGCGTCCTGCGTACGTACGCCGGTGGGGGCGGGCGGCAGAGGTGCACGTATTATCGAGGCCGGTGGGTGGCGTGCGCCTTGCTCTGCTGTTGCCCAACCGTGCCACGGCAACCAGAACAGGAGGTGCGCGCATGCGAGCGTGTGCGCATGCACGGCGGCATGCCGACCAGCAAGGCCCACGCACGCTGCTTGCCTGTGGACCGCTGTCGGGCGGCAGCCGAAGGGTGACAATTAAACGCGTGGTTGACGAGGTGTCGTTGCCGCCGCCCGGGTCGCAGCCCTCCATTGCGCCCAACCCGTCCAAGGCCCAACCATCAGCCAGCGACTGTGAGCGGCGACGTCGGGCGCTGGCCGGCGCCACCTGCGGCGAGAGCTGCACGGCAGCGGCACCAGCGACTGCGGCCGGCCGCGCAGCCTCTGCAGTGCGACGCCGCCGGCTGCCGCCGCTTAGAGTGCCTGTGTCGCCGTCACACGTGACGTCCGACACAATGCCTTCGCCGATATTGGCGCGAGCCGTGAGCTCCGCCTGGACGATACCCCAGGAACGGCTCGGAGCAGGCGGCCTGGCGGGGTGACGGCACAGGCGGGGCACCGGGCAGTCGTCATTGCTTCCCTGACCCAAGCAAGGCTCGGGCCCTTCAGCATAAACTCTTGGTTGAGCGAGGGAATGAGCACGTACGCAATAGCAGTCGCCCAACAAGACTCACACACGCACTGCATGAAGGGGCCCCATCCATGGCGGCTCTGTCTTGGCCCAACCCCAGCCATTGCTTGCTTGCAAGAATATGTATGCTTGGCCCCATACATCCACGCACCTGCACCGTCGTTGTCATCATCTCGCCCGTGCGCGTCACCAACACGGCTGATATCGCAATGGGCATGCTGACGCTGACCGGAATGCCAAGAACGCGGGCAATCACTCTGATGGAAGTTGTGCTTGGGAAGAGCGCAGCCACCGCCTCGGCGTTGAAAGCGACCTCTAGGGGGACCAGCACTTCTTGGCTCAGCGTAAGAATCAGTGCGGTGGCAGACGTATCACCGGACGACGGCAGAATGAAAGTCGACGGGAGGCCCAGAGGTGGGAGCAGGAAGGGTGGACGTGGGGGTCGGGGAGCTTTGGGAGGTGGCTGGCTGTTAGGATTAGGCGGCGCCGGTGGCATTGGCGACGGCTGGCTGCGCTCTGGAAGAAACGAGGCTGCTGCTGCTGGCTCTGCAGTTGGCAGGCTAGTCAAGGGTAATAACGGCGGAGCCGATGGCTGCGGTGAAGCCGGTGAGGCCCACACGGTCCCTGGTGAGGCTGGCTGGAGGGAGTCGCCGCCGCCTGGAGGCACTAATGGGTCCGCAGGGGGCGC
>BDDC01002774.1:0-10518 GCA_001662425.1 Chlamydomonas sphaeroides | reverse complement strand
CCATAGGGGGGCATGGAAGCACCACGGGCCCGCCGGGGAGAGGCGCTCGGGCGCCACCAGGGCGACCGATGGGAGGAAGGAGAAGGCGGAGACGAGGCGGCGGAGGGCGGGGCACGAGGTCGGCAGAGCGCGACCCAGGACGGTGGCCGGCGCGCCGCGAGGCGAGGCCAGGAGGCAGCGGGGGTGCGCCGCCGGGTGGACCTGACGCAGGAGGGAGCCGGCGACGGCCACCCAGAAAGGAGCGTCCACGACGCCACCCCCGGCGAGGCGCAGCCAGCGGACCGCTAACACGGCGTGGCGGCCACGGACGTGTTCCACCAGCGGTAGTAGCCCGAAGCCGCCCACAGCAGGCGGCAGCGCCAGGCAGGATGTCGGGAGCCCGGGCAGGCGGCCGTTGGGCGGACCACAAGGCGACTGGCGGCGGTCGATCAGGGCAGCAACCTGCCGGCTGAAGCCGTCAAGGGTCGCCTGGTCGGGGAGGCCAGAGAACTCCAGGTGGTAGAGGGGCTTGCTGATGGCGTAGCCGGACGCGACGAAGGCGAGGCCGAAGGCCGTGAGGGGGAGGCGGGGCAGGGCGGCGAGGACAGCAACGGCTGGCGCCAGTGAAACTGGTGCGACGGGGCTGGCAGAGGGGAGGTCCACGCAGGGGACGCCAAGGGCCCGGGAGCAGGGAGCCCACGCACGAGGACGGTGGCAGGGTCGACATTTCGTGTGTATGCGCTGACACGTGCAGGCCGGCCTTACTTTGGCGACAGTTAACGCCAGTTTGCCGTACAGTAAGCAAGCTGACGCTGCTCTAAGCGTGTCAGGGCCCGATGCACAAAACAGGCGCAAGGGCCTGCCTGCCGCCACATCCAGGAGGAGCCAGGTCGGCGGCGCTGGCGAGGCACTAGCTGGGCGAGCCCGAGGAGTTAGGCGGCGTGCTGCTGGCAAAGGGGCGCGCTGCGGCGGCGGTGAAGGCGTGTGGAGGCGCGGGCGCGGAGGCGGCGGGCAAAGAGGGCAGCGCTGCAAGAGCATCAAGCGTGGTGCTCAGGTGATGGGCTGGGTTGAAGGGGCCAGGAGGGGTGCTGTCAATTATAATCCAAGCGGAGGTGTGCCAGGCCCCTGCAGAATACCGTGCTGCCTTCGTGAAACTCAATCTCCTGCCTGCCGAGCGAACGAGCGGAGCCTTGCCGAGCCTTGCCGAGCAACAACGGGCGAGAAGCTGCTCCCGTACCGTTTCAAAGCAATCGCATAACCCGAGAGCAACGTCAAGCTTTCACAGCTCTCTCAACTTACGTATTGCAGTGTAGCGGTGGGGCTTACCGCACACCAAACGACTGTTAACTCCGCTTGCCAGTTACCGGCTTCCTGCTTCCATATCTCAGCGCCCATAGCGCCCTAATCCAGCGCCATCGCTCATTACTGAACGTGCTGCGCCGCAAGCATGCGACGGCAAGTGCAGCGCTTTATGATAGTCGCAAACGCGCGAAGTCATTTGTGACGTGCCGATCGCAGCGCACACATCAGGCATTGTTGAAGCCTGGCGTCCTGCTACGCACAGCAACGCTCTGCGGCGGTTGCACACGAAAACGTCGAACTCGTGTGAAGGGCGGGCGAGGTGGACGCGCTTTCATCGCCAGCGAGCTCTGTATTGGGGTAGACCATGACATCGTATATGCTCGCGTGTGCACCTGTGGTGCAGACACCCCATGGCCGCGTCGGTTGCCCTGGCGATGCTCTTCCTCGCGGCGCCAACCTTTACGACGGCGCGCAAGGACATACAGAATTCAGGTAACGTCAGGAGTCTGGGCAGCTGCGCATGCGTCCTGGGTCACGGGAGGTCGATCCACGAGGGGCCGCGTGGCGCGAGGCACCTGGGTTGCCTGGAGCGCTGTAGGGCCACACGGTCCTTCCATGTTGGCCACCGTGTTTGTTGCCACACTTCAATCGGCAACGTCGTGCCGAGGGGCTATGCCTCCTCTTCCCTTCCCACGTCCTCCGCTCCCCGGTACAACCCGCGCGTCGGTTGAGTTGCGCGGGCCCCCTCGGACCCATCACGACCCATCCGGCCTGTCCTGGCCCCCATGGGGTCCCACTCCACTAGGCAGCAAGGCGGTGGACATCGGGGCGCTGCACTTGAACCCACCTGCGCGGGGCACGGGGCAGAATGCTGCATGTCCGGCGCCCTAGACACCTGTAGGGACACACGTGCCAAAGGCGGGGTCAATTACATATGATCGGAAACCTGCGGACACCCGCGGGCGTGTGCGGCGGCCGTCACCTGGCCTGTCCGGGGCCCATACACGTGCGCCAAGTCGGTAGCCCCCCAGCCCCCGGGTGGCCTGCGCAGCGGCCCCGGCGCGGCAGGGTCGCCGAGGCAGCCTCGCCATGACAGCGCCCCCCTGCCTGCCCCGCCGCAGCCCCGCCGCGGCCCAGGCCCTGGTGCCGCGGCGCTCGCGGCAGCACCCTGTCTGACGGACCCCCGCCCCGCCCTCCCCGTCCCTACCGGCCCCGCCCAGGCCGCACCGTGCACAAGCGCAGCGCCATGGCCACCCCCGGCGCCACGCAGTGGGTGTGGGGCCGGCTAGAGACCCCGGTGGACGAGACGCTCAAGTGAGTGGCTGAGTGGGGCAGCAGCCCGGGTGGCTGCGACCCATGGGCCATGGCACGCCGCCCTGGTCCTGCGCGCTTTGGCCCCTGGTCCGGGGCCCAAGCTGGCCTGAACCCCGTGCGCCTGCCTGCGCTGCCGCTAGCTCCAGCCGCTGTCTGCATGTGCGCCTGCCACGCCTCCCCTGGCCCTGGCCCTCGCTCTGCGCCCCTCTCACGCTCCGCTCCGCTCCGCTCCGCTCCGGCCTCCTCTCTCGAGTCGCCCCCTCGCAGCGAGTTTGCGGGCATGCT
Source organism: Chlamydomonas sphaeroides (assembly GCA_001662425.1). NCBI lineage: Eukaryota > Viridiplantae > Chlorophyta > Chlorophyceae > Chlamydomonadales > Chlamydomonadaceae > Chlamydomonas > Chlamydomonas sphaeroides. The sequence continues at coordinate 7,638 of BDDC01002774.1, read as the reverse complement.
GCAGAGCGCCGCCATGTCGCTGGGCCTGGACGCGGCGGTGGAGTTCATTAAGGTGCGTCAGTCCAGCGAGGGCCGCTACATGCCACCGTTCATGTTAATACCTGGACCCCTCGAGCGCTCGAGACACCATACAGTGCGAACGCCGCCATCTGCTGTGCATCAGCCTGGTCGTGCAGTGAAGCAGCAGCAGCAGCAGCAGCAAAGAGTGGAGCTCAGCAGGGCGCTGGGCAGGCCGCCGCAGCACATGGCCGCAAGCGTGGCTGCTGGGCGGCGGCTGACACACGCCGCGCGCAGTGCATCGCCACGCTGCTGTCGTGCAGGCCGTAACATGCCGCCCCCGCTCCCATCCTGCCGGTGCACTCTGGCAACCCCCCCGCCCCCACAGGAAGTGGCGCCGGTGCTCCCGGACGTGGTCGAGGTGAGCGGCGGCCGGCGGGGTACTCCAACCTTCTATGACACGGACCTGCCGCAATCCCCTCCGTTGGTGTCGGCCGCGCGCGAGCAGCAGGGCCCACCCGGGGCGGCGCTGGCGTTCCCTAAGCCCCCCACCCCTCTCCCGCGATGGCATCTGTCCAGCGAGCGTCCAGTGCCACCTGCCTATGTGCTGTTGCGCTTGCCGACGCCGATGTTTCCCTGGCATGCCGTACGGCTGCCGCTTTTGCCGTACAGGACGCGCCCAAGGTGGCGCAGTACATCCTGGAGCTCGTACGGAAGGAGGCCAACCATATGTGGTACCCATGTACGTGCCGTGCGTGTGTGCGCCGTGCCTTACACGCTGGCCCCCCAGCCTGCATGCTTGCCTTGGGATGCCCTGGGGCCGTATGGCGCCTGGGGCTTTCTGTTTGAACACTATCCCCCCGGAGCCAAAGCAGGAACTATCGCACGAGGCTGCAGGCCTTATGCAAGTACAACCCTGGTGCTCAGCTTGATAGCAGTGGCCCAGGGCGGCCTGACCCAGGGGTCGCTGACGCAGCCCTCCCGCCCGTGCGGGCTCCCTCGCAGCTCGCGGCGGCGGGCCGCTGGACGTCAGCGCTGACGGCACTCTTGGGCGGTATCTGTACGGCATCCTCAAGGTGCGTACGACAGGTCCACGACGGCCCTGCCGTACAGCATGCGCCTCGGCGCCCCGTCGTTTGCGTGTGCCACATGCTTCTCTCACAGCCCGTACACCCCACACCTGCCCTGCGTGCCCTGCACCGCAGCCGACGCTCGAGGCCATCGTCCTGGAGGGCGACACGGGCTCCATTCTCGCCGACGAGCTGTTGGTTGGCTGGCAGGTAGATCACGGCCGTTTGCCGCACGCCGCGGCCGCAGCTCCACACGCCCGCACGTGCCAGCTGTCCGGGGCCCGCGCCCAGTCGCGGCCGCTCGCCGTCTCGGCGCTCTAGGGAAGGAGCCCAGCCATGCCGCTCGCGACGCTGCCACACACGGTGGGGTTCTGTTCCACCTAACACTTGAACACGCACGTGTTAGTCAGTAAGAACTCATGAATGAACACACAGCATTCCGCCCGGCCCCCGGCCCGGCCCGCCGCAGCTCGACCTGGTCCAGGCGGCGGCTGCGACGGACTTGCGCGGCATGTTCGAGGTGCTTGCCGAGGGCGTCAAGGCCGCGCTGGGCCACTACGATAACGACGACGACCACTATGACCACGGCGACGACCACGATCACTATGACTACAGCAACGACCACAACAACTTTGACCCCGATTACCCCGAGTACGGCCTCAGCCCCAACCCCAGCCCCAGCCCCGCGCCCAGCGGCGCGCACCAACACGTTGCCGCCGCCGCCGGCGCGCCACCGCCACCGCCGTACGAAGATGACTACTACGACAGCGTCTACTACAGCCCCACCGCCGACTACAGCGTCACTAACTTTGTGTCCACCGGCTTTGGTGCGCGGGGTGGCGGGGCGGCAGATCGCTTGGTCTGGCTGTGTGCGGGCAGGGCCGTGCGGGGGGCCTGTGCGGCGGCCGGGCCGGGCCGCTCGCTGCTCCGTGCTTAACGTGCTTCCTGTCGCCCCCCGTCGCCGCTTGTCGCCCGGCGCCAGACATCATTCGCAACGTCGTGCGGGAGGCCGGTGGGTCCTCGGGGTGCTGCAGCCGGAGGGCGGAGGCCAGCGTACGGACCCGTGCACACGCGTTGTCGCCTCTCCACGCATTGGCCCCGCGCCCAGCCCCGCCCTGTAGTGCATGTGCCAACCTGTACGGCGTGGCCTCACGTGCCCCGCCCTCGAGGCTCGCCTCCCCTGGCCCCGACCGCTGCCCGGCCCCCCGCACCTCCCCCGCGCCTCCAGCCCTGTCTCGGCCCCGCCAGTTGCGCCAACCTTCGCACACCCACGGGCTTCCCTCGGAGCCCGCCCCCGTGTCCCTTTATCCGCGCTGCGTCCCCCGGCTCCCCACACACGTTACTTGACTTACAAACGAAAACAGTTCCCCTCCCCGCCCAACCCCGGCACGCACGTTGTCCCTCCCTCCCACCCACGCCAGTTGGACCAAGCGGCCGCCTGAGCCCCATTCAGGTGGCTCGCGACATTGTGCGTTGGACCACTGTGCTGGTGGACAGGACGCTGTTTTACTCGACGCCGGTTAAGTCCGAGGTAGAGGGGTCGCTGTGGATGACCGCCGCGCAAAGCAACGCCTTCTTCCGCATGCAGAACAGGTGAGGCGGGGGCAGGCAGGCAGAGAGGGGCAGGTAGCTAGGGAGGGAGGGGCTGGCACGCCGACAGGCGGCCCGGGACCTGTAGGGTAGAGGGGAGTCCGGCCGGTGAGCGGCAAAGCCTTCTCCCGCATGCAGCGCAGATGGCTGAGCCGGGGGCGGGCAGGGGGCTTCCGTCCCACACCGCGTGTAGGGTTCTGTTCTACTTTACACTTGAACACACGGAGTGCATGCATACCGTGGGTCGGACATGCTGTGTTGATGCGTTATGCGGTACTTGAGTATGACAGCGCGAGGCGGACCGCGCAGCGCCGCTTGCGGGGCAGGTTGACGCGCGGGGTGGTCGGAGCGGCTGCGTGTGAAGCGCACGGCGCGTGAGGGTACCGGTGCTTGGGGCTCTGGCAGGCGGACCGGGCCAGTGGCTGGCCCCAGGGCCCAGGCGGACGCATCGTTTGGACTTCCGGCCTCCTGCTGGGCCTGCAACCCCGCACACCAAGCTGCCGTTGATCTGATGAGGCCTGCTGCTCCATGCACGTGGGCCGGGTAGACTGCATGTCGTGTCCGCCCATCGGCCCGCCCTGCCTGACCGCCGCTCGACCTTGCCTCGCCTCCCTCGCCCCCGTTGCTGCGTCCCCCTCCTTCCAGCCTGGCGGTACTGACGAATGCGCTGGAGCGGCTGAGCAGCGACATCTCCCCGCACGGGGAGCGCCACTGGCACGAGCGCCGCCGCGGCCGCAGATCGCTGGCCGCCGGCGGGAAGGCCCGGCGCAACCGCCGCGCGCTGGCAGCTTGAGCGCTGCCTCGGAGGGCGGGCGGCGTGGTGGTGGAGGCAGCAGGCGCGTGGAGCGGGAAGTGAGGCAGGGCCCAGGGCTTGCCTTGGAGCTGCTCGATACTGGCCACCGGCCGGCCTCCGTGAGTTGCTCGGCTGCTGCTAGCTGCTAGGGGAGGAACCGCCGCTTGCGATGCGCAACGATGCGGCGACCTGTAGGAGTGTTAGCAGCCCGTCGGCCCGCCCTTGCTGTGATCCGTGAGGCACGCAGGCTTATCTGGTTGCGGATATTGCTGCCTTTGAGAGGCATCAGGGTTGCTGTGATTGTGTGAGGCAGGGCGCTAAGGAGTTTGTCGGTGTTCGTTTGTACAATACCTGCAGCCGCAGTCCGTGCCGGCGTCTGGTCCACCTGCCGTGTAGGACGAGTCAGCGACATTGGAAGCTGCGCTATTGGTCAACTGTGATCGAGGAACTAATGCGTGGGGATGCCAAGCAAGCCGCCTGTGATGCATGCCGGCACGGGGTGCGTACCGTGTCGATCGCTCGGGCTGGCACATATGTTCGTTGCCCAGATGTAACGACGCGTCAGCAAGAGGACATCATATGCTACGCTTAACCGGAACGTGCGTTGGGTCAGCGTGCTGGTGGACTGGACGCTGCAGCACTCGGCGGTGGTGCGGTGGGAGGCGTGGGAGCTGGACGGGGCGCTGTGGATGACTCCCGAGCAGGGCGCCGCGTACGCCCACATGCAGCGCAGCTGGGCGGCGGGGGCGGCCGGGCGGGTGGGGGAAAGCCGGTTACCACGTGGGACGGAGGACCGTGCGTGTGCGCACGGTGTGTGAGCCGCGGGTGCATTGCGACGGGCTGCGCGCCAAACAACAGCTGACACTGGCCATGCCCTGCGTGTCGTGCCACAACGTGCAAGCCGCGGTCCTCTCCTGGAGCGTACGGCAGGAGCCGGAGCCTAGGCCGTTGTGCGTCGCCAGAGCTAGCACTCTGGGACGCACCAGAAGATACCACGTGTAAGACGCACCGTCTACATTGCTCTGTCCCGTTCAGCAGCAAGTATCAGCGTTCCCAGCGCAATTATCAGAGTCCGCAGCTGATCCGGCTGTGTCAAGCGTCCCGCTTCCCAGGTGAGGCAGCCCGCACCGCGTGGCGTGCCTTTGTTCGTCCCAGAGTAGTCGTTAGTGCCGGCTGCAGTCTGCCGTGCACGTATTATGTCGTGACATGTGCCCTACGCCCCCGCCCCCGCCATCCTGTCGGTCCTGACGCTGGCGCTCGAGGGGCTGCTAGGCGCGACCGGCGGCCCCCCGCCCCGGCGCCAGCCCAGCCGCAGCGCCGGCAGGGCCCCGCGCCGTCGCGGCGGCCAGCAGAGCCTCCGGTCCCTGCTCGCCATCAAGGCCCGGCCGCATCGCCACGCCCTGACCGCACGCCGGGGCGCGGCGGGGCTGCTTGAGCGAGGGGATGACGACCAGCACAGCTCCTGGGCACCTGGGGGCGGACGCCGACAGGACACTTCGAGCGGCTCCCCATGGGACGATCCTTTCCAGGGCTACTGGCCGCCGACCGACAGGCCTCTCGGGGTCCAACCTGAAGAGCTCGGAGGAAAGGGTGGGGCGCTAGAAGTTTGGCCCCGGCCCCGGCGGCGGTAAGCACGTGGTCGCCACGCATGGTGTAGCTCAGGCCTGCTTGGTGTTGCTGGAAACCAGGCGTGGCGGAAGCGCGCGATCGTTGCAGAGTTTGCTGAGTCTGGGCACCACAGCTGCTTTATCGCGTCGGAGGATGTGTGAGATTGGAAGGGGCTTCCCGAGGTGTAGGGCTGCGTGGCAGGGCTGAGTTTGTTCGCCCCATTAGGGGCACGAGCCGTTCGACTCGGGCACAAAGGTAGCACACGTACAAAATATCCATTTGGTGTGTGAGGTCGGTGTGTGAGGTCGGTGTGCCCGAGATCCCTCGAATAGTCTCAGCTACAACCGCATAATGACCGACGGTGTTCGTCTGGTCTGGGTGGCCCCTTTTTGGGGCGAGCCATGCACCCATGCGCAGCTGGAACAGGTTTGAGGTGGGGCATGCATTCAGTATCATAGCTGCTTCCAAGCGATGCGCGGCCTTGGCAAATGCTGCCAATGGACGGAGCCATCAGCGGCTTCCTCGAGGCCGCCACACATGAGGCCGATTCCCGCCCGCGGCGTGGCAAATTTTGAGATGTGGATGAAGAAATACTCAAGGCCTGCCTAGCGAGGCCCCAACCCTCCAAGGCCATGGCCATCTTTGAGCAGTGGGCGTGCGGCGTGCGGTGCGCGCATGCCAAGAGATGGAGATCAGATTGCAAGAGAGACGGAGGATTCATGCGGGCTGATGTGTGGTGCAGGGCGGTGCCGAATTTAGCGGAAGGGGCACCGTATGGACCAGTAGGGGGTTGCGGGGTTACGGAGCCGCGGCCGCTTCCAAGTTCCAACGCCCCCCAGACGTACCCACACTCGCCCATGGCCCCATGGCCCAAACACGCAGGGGGCCTCCTGGTGGGACCCCCAGTCGCTGATGCCGCCATGCAGCCAACCTGAGCCCCATGCGTACGATACCGTAGGTGTCCCCCACGGCGGCCCTCAGCGTCCACGTCACACCAAGACGCACGGCCATGCGTGTCACTCGATTACTTTCCTTGACCACACCGAGACGCACCACCAAGCAAGCCACAGCGTCCCTGAGCGCAGCAAGCAGGAGCGTGACCGTGTTGAGTGCTTTTGGCGGGTCGGGATTGCATTTCCCGGATGTGGGCCCGAGGCTATCTATGTTCGCTGCGCTACAGGGGGCGGCCGTCCACCCTGCTGGGCGAATTCGGCTCGAGCGATGAGCTACTGGCAGTTGGGCAGCTGGCTTTTGGAACGAGGAAGGCAAGATGTTGCAGGCGTGATGGGTCCGGCACGCGCCGGCGTTACAAGCGACATCTACGGCGGCCACTTACGGCCACAACGATTCAACGATCAGGACCACACATCTCCACAGCCGCCGATGTGGCGAATGGTAGACAAGCAATTGCAGACACGGCGCGTGTTGGCGGCGGAAGGAGCATCTAGGACGGGTAAGCCAGGGGCCAAGGCGCGGCCAGGCAGCAACTGCGTCTTGCGCACGAAGTGATTCACACAAACTCAACCACATATAACTACACACGCCATTCGCCGATCGCCAGAGCAAGATCGCCCCTTCGCTCCCTCCGCGCGCGCTCTTGGTCAACGTCCATAATTGGGGCCCGCAGAACAAGCTGCGGCAACGCAACCGCCTGCACGCATGGCACGGCGGCATGTGGGATGCCCCGCCCAGCCAGGCCGCACTTAGCGGCACTCCCTGCGCCATACTTCAACCCGCATGAATCCTCCGTCTCTCTTGCAATCTGATCTCCATCTCAATGCATGCGCGCACCGCATGCCGCACGCCCACTGCTCAAAGATGGCCATGGCCTTGGAGGGTTGGGGCCTCGCTAGGCAGGCCTTGAGTGTTTCTTTGTCCACATCTCACAAAATTGTCACGCCGCGGGCGGGAACCGGCCTCACGTGTGGCGGCCTCGAGGAGGCCGCTGATGGCTCCGGCCATTGGCAGCGTTTGCCAAGGCCGCGCATCGCTGGGAAGCAGCTAGCTATGATACTGAATGCAGCACGCGCACCTATTTTACTCTTCTGCTTGCACGGCACGTTGCGACACAAGAAAACCGCAGCCATACCGGAGGGCAGCGCGGGAACAGCAACAGGACGAACGCACACACACGGCGCTGGGACAGGCCCGGCGCCGAAAAATGCCAAACCCATTCATCAACCACAAAAGAAAAGAAAGGCCGAGGGCAGAGGCGTGCTCGCATAACGGAGTTGCCGTACTCATGAATCCTAGGAGACAGGCAGACAGAAGGCCCTCCGCGCGGCCTGAGTCAGAGTTCTATCTTCTGGGGTGTACCGTACAGCTCTAGACGTACATAAGCTGCGGCCCCTTGCTTCCGCTGTTGGCGGCAGCTGGGGCCTTGGCCGCCGCGGCGTGCTGGTTTAGGAAGGCCCAGTCGGCCAGCAGCTGCGTCAGCTCGGCCGAGCCCTCGGCGGCGCTGCAGCGGCCGCTGCCGTCGGCGTCGGCGGCGCCGGCGGTGAGCAGCATGGTAGGGCAGGCCCGCAGGCCGTTGGTGGGCAGATAGCACGACAGCGCGACGTCCAGGCCGTGAAGCGCGGC